>CAMPDV010003337.1:0-24773 GCA_946699065.1 Loxodes magnus | reverse complement strand
AGATATTAAATAAAGGTTCTATAGTTAATTAAAATAAGCTTAATTATAAATTGAGGCTATTAAGATACAAATTAAATTATTATCTTCTCATTATTTAAATGATACATCTTCTTTGATTATTTCGAGTCTTCATTCATAGATAGCCTGAAAATAATTGGAATTACAAGTTTTAAGATTACAAGTAAATAGTTTTAAAGCAATGGATAGTTATAAAAAGCACAAATGAATAGATAATTATTTTGATTTAAGTTGCTTCTGTGATTTAAAAATAATAGATTCTATTTTATTTTAATTTTGTCTAAGATTTTATGAAAATATCTTATCCAACTATAAGCATATTAATTAATATGAAAAATGTATAATTTCAAAGCTATATACTAATTTAGCATTAATATAACAAGTATTATTATTTAAATTAAATTGAAGTAGCTATATATAAGTTTATTCTATTATTTAATTTTTTATTTTTATATTATTTCTACTAAATAAATGAGCTTCAAACATCAACTTAGCACCTATTAAATTAAAGTCTTCCTTATTATATTTTAACTAGAGTTATTATTTTATTTTGCTTGCTATATGCTTTAATTTTAAATATAATTCAGAAATTTTATTAAGTTATAATAGCTTTGAATTCTATGAACAGCTTAAGCTAATAGTTCTATCGTTACCCAATTAATTATTATATGTATTAATAAAAATGCTAAAAAGAAAAAAGCAAATTAACAAAAAAAGTAGAAAAATTGGAATAAGAGAGTGCTATTTTTAAAGTTTAAGCAGTCTAATTTTATTTTTCTGGATCTGCTTTATAACTTTTAAACATTTAATTTAAGAAATAAGCATGAAACCTATTTATATTTGTTATAAATGAAAGCAATAAACCAGAAAAAGATTGCTTTTATTTATGTGACCATGTTAGGCTTTTATAACTAACATTTGTTTATAGCTTTTAAAGAAATAAATAGATTTATTTTGATGAGTCTAAATTAATTAAAGCTCAATCCTAGTTAATTTTTAAAGAGGCAAAATGCTCCAGTTAATTACATCTCCTTACTTTTTCTTTATAAAAGCTAGAAAATGCTTAGTTTCTATCCTTTTTATTTAAAATATAATAGTTCTATTTTCAAAAGTTTATTAGCTAGAGTATAAATAATTTTCTATTACAAGATAAACTATTTATAATTTCTTGAATATCTACTCTAATTCTTTACAACTTACACTTAGATCACTTACGATTCCTTAGATAAATAATTGCAAACTTCTAGCTTTAGAAATTTTATTTCTATCTAAAAATGAATGATTGATATAGTTGGACTGAGTCGCTTTATTAACTCATTAACTAAAAATAATTAAAGATTTAAACTAGTAAATCTTGTAACTAAAGCCTCTAAACTAAGAAAGTAAAATTATAAATTAATTTAAATAATTTATCGAAATTTATACATATATGAACTATTGCTTGCTACGTATTCTCATTCTTAGAACAATTAGAGAAATGTGGGATAGATATTTATCTATTAATGTCTAGTTTTTATATTTACTCTTTCATTCTTAAAGAATATTAATAAATATCTCAACTAAGAAAAAATAATCTTATTATACTGTAATAAAGGATAACTAATAGAAGACTAACTATCTTTATCTTATGAATATCTTTTCCATCTAGTTACTTTGTGTAATTATCACATTAAGTGTTCAATAAAGAAAACACCTCAAAAGCTTGTATGAAGTACTAGGTTTAAAAATGAGATTCTTAATACTTGTAATACCTTCAAATAATATAAAATTATATTCAAATATGTAATGAATAATACTTAATCAAAAAGAAAAGAATCCTTAAATTAAAAATTAAAGACAAACATGATTTTCAAATTAATTTAAATTAAGTTTAAGATGTAAAAATTAATTTTCTTGCTAATAAAAGAAAGGAAAAAAAGAGAAGAGTAAAAAGGAAAATAGTTAAAGAGGAAATACCTTGAAAATATGAATACAATTAATTATATATTTTATTCTTTACTTACAATGAACTTTGATGAAGTGGTGATCGAGGATTTTAAGCTTCTTAAAAGTCAAATTACATTAAAAGCATTAAATTTCTAGGCATGCTTATTGTAAAAATAATTATACAAAACTTATTTATTCTTCAAAGTTGACAAATGCTATTGAGTGTAAATCTTTTAGCATTGCTTGCATATATAATCTCCATTATGGTTTATATCAAAGCTTTGCTAAATTCTATTTATTTAATTACGACTTTCAACCTTTATTTTTTTCTTTTTTTGGGAATTTTAGTTTTTGTCTTAAGGAGTCTTTTGATTATTGAATGTAATACAATTAATGACAATAATTTGCCTTATTCTTACTTTTCATTGTTAGAAATTTCTGGCTTTTGACTAATTGTCATAAATATTTCTTACAAATTCGTTTAGTTTTTTTTTTGTTTTTTGACTAGACTCATTAGATTCTACCTTTTATTAATTATGAGATGAGTCTTTCATGGATTAATTATCTAGATTTATTAAATGTTTAGTATCTTAATCATTGATCGCTGTCTATTCGTTTAAAAAAGAAATACTTTAATTTTTGTGTTTCTTTTTCATAATTTTGCTAGATTTACTAGATCTAAAGTTTTAGGTATGAATTTTCCATTTAGGAAGTGCGGATTTCTTAGTCCTTAATTATATCAGAAATAGCTCTCAGAGGAATTCCATATTTATCAGAAAGTTCACTTGTACTTAGCTTAATACTATCCTATATCATCATTTGTTTAATTCTTTATACAAACTTAAGTTAATTAAACTTCAGTGATTAGATTGCTCTAAAGAGGTTTATTCTATCCATAAGAAAGGGGTCTCCTATATACTCAGCACCCTTGAATAAAAAGAGTAAGAAGATAGACTGAGGTTGATCATTCATTTTAACGTTTTTAATTATCTTTAAATTTTAAATAATTTAAATTAAACTAAAAACCTATCTTCTATTAGCTAAACTGCTTAATTTAAATATTGGCAAATTTCTTAATGGAGGTAAATAGCTATTTATCTAATCTTAATCTTAGGAATGTTAAAAAAGCTCTATAATTATAAATCCATTTAAATAATTAAGATAGCGAGGCTCTTAGTATTTTGATGTGCTTTTAAATAATTTTTTATATCTCTTTTAATTTAAATTTTCTTCCTTTTTTATTCCTTAAAATTTTTAATCCCTTTAGAGAAACAAATTCTAAATATACCTAAAAGAAAATAGAAGCAAAGATATCAAGATGCAGGCTTACTTAATAGATTTTTATAGTTTTACAAATGTTTTTTAATTAAGATTTATCCATATACATATAATAGCTTCTTAATATTACTTAGAAAAACATAATCATATACTAATATCTGACTACTTTCTTATGCTTATATTACCTAGTAATATAAGATAAATTTAGAGCTTTCTAAAGATTTATTATTAATTTAATAATAATAGTTTCATAAATAGTATGATACATTTCTATTTAAAATAAACAAAGCTAAATAGCTTATGCGTATAAGTATAAAAGTATAATAATTAAGCTATAATCAAAACTTAAAATTATCTAAACCAAAATTAACAGAAAGAAGAAAAGCAACAGGAAATACAAATTTTATATACAAGTTATAAATCAAAAGTTATCTTAATCTAGCTTATTGTATTTAAATAAGCTTTTAGTTTTCAACATATTTGAAATAAGAAAATCTAATCTCAAACTAAAGCAATTTTAATATTTTTCTAAATTAAGCTATCTATTAGTTACTTATAGTGCTATATATCCTTTATAACTAATTTGCATAGGTATATAATTAATTAATATCCCTAATAATTTATTAAACTAGATATTAATTTAATTACATTAACTCCTCATTTAATTCCTGCTATCAAAATTTAAAAATAAGTTATATAAATTATTTTCATTAAGTGATAAGTAAGTAGTTTACGCAACTTTTGATAAGTCTGACAAATAAATTTCTTTGATTTTAATTTTTTATCCCATAAGTGACTATAAATCTTCTAAGACTTGGTCTAGATAGTAATTGCCTTTTCTCGTTGAATTAATATAAAAGTTTAGATATTAATAAGTTTATTTATTCTAAATAATTAAAACCTTTATTTTGTATATTTCATCTATAGCTTGCTATATCAAACATCGCTCTTGCTATTTATAATTTATTAAAGTTTACTAGTTTATATCTTTATAATATAAACTATAAAGAGAAGGAGATAATAATTGATAAACCCTTTCAAATCTTAAAATAGTGTATGTCAGGAATTTCTAAAATAAGCTTAGCATCTTTCTATAAAACTAGATAAACCATAAAGCAAAGCTATTTCATATATGAATGATAAATCTAATAAATAGATATCTCTTTAAATACTTAGGATACTCTTTATTTCTTATATTAGCAGGTAAAGAGATATATATTTACATTAAAGTTTATTAGATATATTGCTAGACATAGTTTATCTACCAAAGAAAAATTATTAAAGTCAGCAATTGAAGATAATTCCTTTGCCTACTCCTTTAAAGAAGATTAAGAAACTAAAAAATATAAAAAATAAAATATAAACCTAAATTTTAAATTTATTCAAAGCTTAATTTAGACTATAATTTTAAAATTGGTATATCCATCTGCAATATGAACTAATTAAATTACTAAATATATAAGATAGAATTATTAAGATCTTTGTTAACTATAATCTTAAAAATAAAATCCAACATATAGAAGATAAAAATAAAGTTTTCAATGATGTTAAAAGAAAACTATCTGTGTAATATTAGCCTTAAATAGCCTTCATTCTATAAATCTAAGCCAAGATAAATAACTAAAGATGAGTTAATAATTTAAATTATTAATTTCTGAGATTTGAGTAGCATTGTAAACAATAGGAAAAATAAAAAATAATTTAATAGCTTTTAAGAACAAATTTGATATCTAAATTTTTAAAATTAAAACAATTAAATAGAATATAATTCTCTAAATAAACCAAAATTAATTGGCATCATTATTAAGATAATTAGAGTTTATGCTTACATTTATTCTTTAAATAAAAAGGAAATTATAACTGAAAAGACTCTAAAAAATAATTTATATGGGGAAAAATAAAATTTACAGACTTTCAATTTTCTTAGATTAAAAGGTAAATTTTCGTAGAGATAGCTAAAAAAATAATAATAATACTCTTTAAAAATACGAGATGACTCTTAAAAATGAGAATGAATAAAAAATATAATAAAACTTAGCACTAAAATACTAAATTAATTTAATAATTTAAATAAATAATTAAAATATAAAAATAGAAAATTTGCTTTACTAAATGTTTATATTTTCTAAATTAATATTGTATAAATTAAGATCTTGTCACTAATATAAAAAAGGAATGCATCTTTATAACTAGAAGTATACATATTGGATATTTTAATTTTATCTAGATAATAATATATCATATACTCTTAAAAAAGCACTAAATAAAACAAAGTTATAATCTAAATTAAAGCATCCAGAAAATAAATAGATACAGGTTTTATAAAAATTCTAAATATATTCATAATAAAAGCTTATATTTATAAATAAGCATTTTTGTTTATAAGCAAAGGCTAATAAAATAAAAAGTCTATTAAAATTTCATTTTCAAGTTACTAATAAATTATAAGATAAATTTCACGGAAAATATAATTAAATAAATAAATTCTAGTTTAAATTGAAAAATTCAACAGAAATACTTGTAAAATAGAAGTGATATCAATAGTTAAACTTGAAAAACTCGTGAAAAAAATGAATAAATCAAGGAGGATTTAGTTATAAGAAAAATATAAAAAATTATTAAGATATATAGATTTATAAAATAATAATTTTATTATTAAAGAAGAAGATATTTTCTACTCATTTTTATAATTATATCTTCTTAAAGCAATCCTTTTTAGATTTTAATAGCTAAAAAAACATTTTGAGATAAACTTGGTTTTGGTATATTTTTATATAAAAATAAATTTTCTTATTGCTTTACATCTTTAAAATAAAATTTTCTTCAATTCATGCTATCAAAGATTACATTTTAAGTTGTCTTTAGATTTAAAATTTAAATACCTAAGAAAGTTTAGAAAAATAAAATTTAAAATTCAGAAAAATATTTTATTTATAAGATTATTAAAGCTCTCTTAATAAATTTAATTTTCCCTTCAATTAATTTATCTATTTTATCTAGATGATAAGCTTTATTAATTTTATTAATTTTTAATTTTTATATTTCTTTTTCTAATTTTTTCTATAAGTTTCTCCATCACTCTTATGAACTAAATTCTTTTATTTGATGCGGGTGTTGCTCATAAAAAATAATAATAAAAATTAATAATTTTAAATTTAAATTTAATATATCCTAATTAATTTATCAAGCATCTTCAACTTTTATCTCCTCTTCCATATCTCTCTTATTTTCCTTTTTCTTATGCATTCTATTCTTTTTTGCTTGCTTTTTCTTATTCTGCTATACTTAAGGTTTTTGAATCATATCAGATTATTATGTTTAATGGGTTACACTCCATATAAATTATTAATCAGTAGCAGATATTAGTCATTTTAGTCAATTATTGTCTAGAATTTTATTCTTTGGAGTATTTTAAATTTTCTTTTTATTCTTGCTTTTCTCCTTCATTTTTTTACTCTTTTTATTGTGTTTTTTCTCTTAATTTTTGCTATTAATATTAGAGTCTCTTTTTTTAAATATCTATTCTTCATCCTAATTTTCATTTATCACATTGTTAGCTAGATTCCTTGAACTTGACATTTATAAAATGATAGAATTATCTATATTAGGTAATTCAGCAATGAAAGTATCCCTACTATCTAATTTACTTGTATTTTTATTATCTTAAGCTTAGTTACTATTTAGTTAAATTTAATTTTATAGCTGACCTTATTTCTTTAATTTTTCTAGTTCTTTTGTTTTTTCTTTTCTTTAATTTATGTGATAATATCCTTTATCGTTGCTATTATGCACATTACTATTCCAATAGCTGTTATAATGCTTGAAATTAAAACTATAGCACTTCCTAAACGATATGCTTCGTCTGAGTTTACTTAATTTCTTTTTTCTTTTTCTTTACTGAGTTAATGGAAGTAAAAATTAAAAGAGTACAAAGTGCAGAGTCATAACTCTTAAAAGGCATGAACTATGTTTAGTAATTTGAACTTGAAAGGTTTGCATATAACTATGTAAATAAGTTAAAATAAACTTATTAGCAAGCAAAGAACTATCTAAATCATTGCATGCTCCTATAAGCCTATTAAGATTACAGATAGCAGAATTCTTCTTAATAGGAATAAAGGATAGAAAATTAAAGATTTCCTTTCGCTTTTCAGTTCATCGAACAGAGGAAAGTATTTAGTTGTTAGATCTTCAAGCTTCTATTTTTATTAGATATCTTCATTATTAATTTAGTTCTTTAGTTAGAAGTAATTCTTTAAAACGAAAAGTAAACGAAAAATAACTAAAACTTATAAAATCTAAAATTATAAAACTTACTAAAACTATTCACGAGGCTAGGACGTTAAATGAGGTGAAAGCGGTTTAAAAGTTAGGATTGTAAATTTGGAGAATGGAGGAATATCCAATTTACAGGCTAAATAGTAGATAAAGTGTTAAAGGCAGCCTATAATGGAAATATTAGATTCTTAACTTTTTTAGTCAAGATATATTGCTAAATTTTTATGTCATAAGAAGAAGAATATCTACAAACAGTACTGATAATATCAACATATTGAAAATGAAAGAGTTAGCTGAAAAGATGTAACTTTCATATCCTAATTATAGTAAATTAAATTTATGGACTTAACTAATTTGTGATTCAAAGTTTATTTTGTCTTATATTTTATTAATAAAACTTTGACTTTATTGATAGTAGTATGCATTTAAAATATCAGGTCTTTCTACTTAAATATATGCGTTTGAATAGAAATACTCAGTTGCGATCATAAGAGTAAACCAGTTTCCAATTGATCTTTATTAAGAAAAAGCTAAACTTGTAGTAGCAGCTGAACATATTCCTGCTAGTATAGCCGATTACTCTGCTTGTTAAGTTGATTAGATAAATAATTTAATGTGATTGGATATGCTATAAATATCAATATTCAATTCTTATTCTTATGTATTCTACTTATTTTCTTCTTCGGGTATATTTTCTTCTTTATCCTCTTAATTTTATATTTACTCACATGTAAAATTTTCTGTTCTATTAAATTATTCAAAGCATATCAAGCATTTAATTCCATCCTCTGAGCATTATGAACAATTAGATATTTTCTATTCGCAAGGTAAGCAAGTCTCATTAAATCAGTCATAGCATTCTGTCTAAGAGCATATTTCAATGCAATTATTATTATATAATTTTTTATTATTTTTACATGCTATACAGGTATTTTAATCTAAGCACTTAAAACAATCTTCATTTATTTCTTAACAAGAAATACATTTTTAATTTTATAAAAAGAATCTTTCTTTACATTCTAAGCATTACACTAATTACTAATCACATTTACTACAATTTTCTATTTCTAAATCACAGCCCTAGCAAATATTATCTTAGTCATAATCTTATTCACTTTCATCACATTATTATTAGCATTTATTTTAAGAAAGCTTCAAACTATTACACTTTAAGCAAACATTTTACTATTTGCAGCCAATACAATTTACATCTATCTAAGAGCACGAAGGACAACTATTATCGAATGGAGTTTGATTACCAAAACATTAATCACATACAAGTTAATTATTTTCTACATGACATTTCTCACAATTTTCTATTTCATAACTACAAGCTTAGCATTCGTTATCTCTATCTAAGTCTTATTCAGTATCTGGACAGAATTCTACACATTAATTTTAAGAAATTATTTTATTGCAAAACTAACAAATAAATGAAGAGTCATAAAAATAATGTTTAGAGCAGCTATCAACACATTAGTTATCTTATAACTTTTTAGGATCTTAGCAGCTAAAGCAAGTCTTTCCATCTTATGAGCAAGTAGAACAATACTAAATACTTTCTTAACATTATTTACATTAAGAATTTAAATAAACCCAATAACCAGTTTCGCAAAGAGAGCAAGATTATACTTATTAATCGCACTTTTAACAGTGAGGAATCACTTAATTACAAGGTTCACAAATTTAATCTTAATTTAAATCTTATTCGCTGTTAGGGCACTGAATATCACATTTCTTATCGATTCATCTTAATTTGTAAGGACTAAAACAAGAGAGGCATTAAGAAGAAATACAATTTTGGCAATTATTTGAAAATACTGAGCAGGCCAGACATTAATCTTTGTTACTATTTAAATAAAAACCAGGAAAACATAGAGAACACTTTAATCCATCTTCTGTACATTACTAGCAATTTAAAATAGCCTCATTACAACTTAAGCATATTCTATTATTATCTTTGTCTTATTCAGTTACTGGACAGTTAGTTGAACATTTGTTTATGTCATATTCTAACTTATAAGGAGAAGTGCACTCAAAACAAGGATTTCCTCCAGTGGAGCATGTTTTACAATTATTTATTGTGCAGGCATAACATTTTAAGTCAACTCCAATATAAAATCCATCGCTACATTTTTTGCAAGTTAATCCATCAGAAGTGCATTCTAAACAGTTAGTTAAAGTTTAGTTACAGGGTTCACATTTTCTATCTTTATTTGAGTCTTAATGAGTGACAGGACAGGTTTCATAGCAAGAATTCTGATAAAGATATTTATTAGCACATTAAGTACAAGTAATTGCATCAGTGCAAGCTGAACAATCAGGTATAATTGAACATGAAGAACACGTTTATCCTGAGATAAAATATCCAGTTTCACATAAAGTACAAACTGTTCCAAGAGAATTACATTAAAGGCAATTGTTAAGAACTAAATTACATAATTAACAAATAAAGTCATTATCTTTATCTTATGTTGTGCTTAAACAATTATCTTAGCATGTTTTATCCAATCTCAAGAACTTGTTATTTGGACAAATTTGACAAGTTGCGAGTGTTGAATTATAGCATTATCCACTAGTACAGCCATTTGAACATGAATATGAATTAAAGAGAGTTAAAAATTCTTATTCGGTGAATTATTTATTATTAGTCCAAAATCTTAAATCATTAAGACTACAGATAAATATTGTATTTTGAGTTGAACCAATTGTAATATAAGAGTTAGGAGTAAACGTAAATTACTTGTAGTTAATGCTATTAGTGGGAATAAAAATATTACTAGTGGAAGATTTTTTAAAACCGTAGGTCAGATTGTAATTAGCTTGTTAAACTAAAATTAATGTTCAACTATTAGAAATGTTTAAAAAAGATGTCAAACCCAAATTGAAACCAGCACTATTAAATTTTATTTGATCATAGCTATTATAAATTTAAAACTAAATATTCGTGTAGGAGCTTTCGTTTTACAAAGTAAAGGCTGTTTAAAATATTGTCCCATCTTAGAATTAAAATTTAAATCACCCTGTTATAGCTCAGCCAGTTTGTGAGTTGATAGAAGGATCGTAATTAAGCTAAGAAAATAATATTTTCTATGTATTTTATCCTTAAACAGTTATTGGAGTGTTTGGACTTGTAAGCTATAAGTATTGAGTACAAACTTAATAAAGCTGCAAAGCAAGGAAAGCTAGTCTCATTTTTTATAAATAAAAGTGAAATAAAATTTTATTATATTTATATTTTAAGTTATCATTATTTCTATTTATTAAATGTTCTGACTGTGTTAATAACTTTATGGATTATCTTTTTAAAAATATTTTAATTAGAAACTAATATAGAGCTTTACACTCAAAAATTTAGATTTTGTTGTTAAAATTCTAAATTTAAAGTATTTGCATGACTAAATTTAAAGCTTAAGATACAATTTAGTAAGCCAAAAAGCTTGCTAATAGCTTATTTCTATTTTAAGTATTATCCTATACTTAAACAAGGATTATAATTAAATATCTTATTCTCTTGTAGCAAGTATTCAACTTAATGAAAAATTAATTAATATCCTTGCTTATATATTTTTAGAGGTAATAGCTAATTTTGTATAATTAGCTTCTGAATTTATTCAATTATGTAGATAGGATTTAATAATTAAGGTAATCTAAACTGATTAAGAAGGTATTTAGTAAAATATTTTTAAGTTTATTAGATTCGCTTAAATATAGATCTATGAACTTAGTCATCTCTAAAAGAGTATATCAATTTTTTTCTTTAATCTAATATTAAATAACAGTGGCTGCATAAAAAAAAGACGCTTGATTCTGCTATTTAATAAATATAATTGAGAGGATTTTCTATTAATTGATTATTCCTTAATCTATATTGTCTTTCTTTATATCTTTTTTTTTGTAAGTTTTAGATATTTATATTGGTAAACAACTTAAAGAAGAAAGAAATATTTTAAGAAACAATTAACTTAGAAATAAATATAATAAAAAACAGAATGAGGAAAAATGAATCATAACTAAAGCCACTTAGACTATTTTTTAAATATTCCTAATCTTTCTAAAAAAAACAGATAAATATTAGAAATTTTAAAATTCCAAAAGCCTTATTTACAAAGTATCTGCTTGAAAATAAAAAAAACTAAACATTTTAAATAAATAAAATCCTTAGATGATTAAGTTATAATTAAAATTATTTATCTTTATATTATTTTTTAATTTAGACAAATTTTAAAAGCAATAGAAAATTGTGCATTGGCTTCATAGATATATATTTAGGTACTATTATAAAATAAAATAAAATTAATAAAATTTAAAAAATTTAAATTTAAGTTGCGTAAATTATTTAAATTAATAAAATACGAAGGAAAACAAAAACCTATGAAGCCAAATAAATAAAAATTTGCATGAGAAAAATAATCATAAAGTTATTTTGCTGAATCAATCTGCAAAAATGATTGGAAGAAGGTTGAAAAGAAAAATCAAAAATAGATTTAAATAATTTTATTGAATAAACTTTAAGAAATAAAATAATTTATTAAGAAAATAAAAATAAATTAAATTCTACAAAAATTGAAAAAAAAATTGAAAAATAAAATTTTGGAAAAGCTTTTAACTTAACAAATGTATTTATTTTTATTTTATTGTAATCAAATTTAATCTCATAAATCACTTCACAATTATTAATAAAATATTTAACTATAAACAAACCTTAATAAGCAACTTTATACAATTAATGTTTTCTCCTTAAATCACAAAAAAACATAATAAAATAAACATATCTCACTAATTAATTTTTAATTTGTTTCATATTTTATAGAGTATATCATTTCAAACTTTAAAATGATTTTAATTTTTAAAAATTTAATTTATATTTCATGTATAATTTTAGTTATTACTAAAAAATATTTTATCTAAATTTAAACTTTTTATTAATCTATTATATGCTATTAGCTTTTATTACTAATTTTTAATTATTATGACTTTATTATAGCAATATCATTCTACGCTAATAGTTAAAGCACAACATTTATATTAGTTTTAATAATTATTGTTTTGAACTAAGTTCTTTTTTAGTTTTATTATCTATTTATGATTTCTAAATATGTTTTATTGCTAGCTATTTTATTTTTAAATGTAAACTTCTAATTATTTGCTAGATTTTAATCTAATAATTCTTCAAAGTGTAATCACTTGACTATCAAATCATATCTACTAATTTATTTCGTTCCTGCTTATTTTAAAATTCGTGATAAATGTAATGAATCAGCAATCCTACGTTTGATTTGATATTTTTAACCTTTTTAAATTAGGACATCAGATTATAAAATTAAAAAGTATGATAGAAACTCTAAAGTTATTTAGAAAATAATTATATCAATAAGAACATAATTAAAATATTTCTAAGAGTGCTAAATCAAACTAATACCATATAATCTACTAGGAGATACTTAAAATTTTAGTTGATAATTAACTAGCTTAATGTTTTCTATTATTTTCTATCTCTAAATTATTAAGAAAGACAACTTCATAAAGGATAATTTTTCTATGATTATAATCTTTAAAATGATTACTTAATGTTTTTCTATAAATTAACTTTAAAAGGTGTATGAAATAAATAATTTACATTTTCACTTAAGTATTTAAATAGATAGACATCTACATTAATATCTTAAAGTGGGTGATAATAATAATAATCACTAAGTAAAATCAAATTTGCTTAGATATTTTAAATTAAAACTATTAATTTCTTAATATAACCAAAGATTCTTTAATTTTAATTATTAATTATGCTATTTTTTATTTATGATATAAGTATATCTCTTTATAACTATTTCTATTTTCTTTATTTTTTAACTGTTTCTTAAATTGAACAAATGCTACAGTTTATAAAATAAACTAGACCTCATATTTTAATTTTGTTTAGTTGATGCCAACATTTAATAAGATAAATCTCATATGAATTGTATATAATTTCTAAATAGTAGTATAAGATAAATTTATAAAAGTTAGTGTATTATTTTGCTAGAACTTAAAAATAATATATTTTTAACCCTAAATCATATTAACATTTTTAATATTCCTTTATTATCAAAAGTTAATTTGATGTTCTTAACAATTATTAATAAATCAAGAGACTATTCAATGATATAAAGGAAAATTAAAATGTTTGATATTTAAATCTTCAAAATAGAAAGAGAATATAGTAAAGTAGAAGAAAGATATTAGTAGATTTATTTATTAGTTATAATATCCAGAATTTTTATTAATTTATTTGAACCAAATCTCACTATATTTTCTTAATTTGCTTAATATTAATTTGAAAATTAAAAAATATAATAAACAATTATTATAAATAGTAAAAATAATAAAAGACTTATTATTTTTTTTATTTTAAGTCGTAATTGATTTAGCATTTTAGAATAGAGATATATAAAGATAAGCATAATTCTTTAATCTAAAATTGTAAATGATATCCCTAAAATTTAAATGGAACTACACTTAATCAAAATAGATAGAATTTATTTAAAAAAATTACCTTAATTTTTAAAGAAAATTGCTATTATTTATTTTGATCTATTAAAACTATTTTTCCACCTAAATGAAAATAAATAACTAAATTTTAATTTGTATTAGCATTATCTTAATAAAGCATAATAAAATTTTAGTTAAAGTAAGTTCTTCATCTTATCTACAAAAGAAGCAAGAAAATCTATTTACAATATTTATTTTAAGAAATTTAAAATTAATTTTTTCCTTGTATCATATCTACTAGCATGAGATTAAATTCACTATTTAAAGCTAAATTTTAGATAATTTTAATTAACTCTAATCTAAAATATTAAAAACTCTCTAAGATATATTAAATTTTAAAATTGTCTCTTTTTCATAAATATTCTTAATAAATATAAATCAGCAACACTTTCGAAATTTTCTTAAACTATTTATTTAATCATTAACAATTCTTTTTGGCTATTTATTCTATTATTTTACTGATTGACCTTTCTTTTTTAATTTTATTTATTTTTGTTATTAATAAATTCTAGATATTTTTTAATGTTTTCTTCTATTTTAATTTACACTTTTTTACTTAGAAGAGGGATTTCAAACTTGCTTTATATATAGGATTATATGAAGGTAAATATTATAAAATTTCTAAATAATATTAATTATAATTTTCCTTATTGATACATGTTCGAAATGTAGGAATTAAATTTAAATATTATTTAAATTGAAGAAAGTTCAATCTGCTTCAATTAAAAGTTCTAAACTTTAAAAATAGATTAATAAATAAACAAATATAAAAGCTTATTTTCATTTTAGCTTTCTAAATTAATAATAGCTTTAATTAAAATTTCTTTAGAAATTGAATATAATTATCTATCTAACCTTCTAACTTTGTCATTTTTATTTAACTAAAATTTTTATTTATAAGCAGTCTAACTTAAAAGATATATGCATTATTGCAGCAATAAAATTAAATTTATTATGGTTTGTGATTTAATTAACAATTTAAAGTATTCATAATAGAATTTTAAAATGCTAAATTTTCTATGACTTTTATTTGTTTTAGTTTATTAGACTAATGATTAACTAAGAGAAGGAAGATTTCTATTAAACAAATAATTTTAAGGTAATTATTAATAATTTCTATTAACATAACTTAATTAATTTTAGATTAATATACCTAATTTTAAATAAATTTAAAAGCAAACGGGAATGCTATTTATTTTTTAACTATTACTCATTTTATACCATATATCATACCTTTTTAATTTTAGCTTACATCTAATAATTAAAATTTAGATATATTTGCTATTTATTTATTTCATTAATTAAAGTTGATGTGGTTTTAGTAATTATATTTTAGTAGCTTCCTGAAAAATTTAACCTTAATATTTAACTAATTTAAAAACAAAATATAATAGATGAAAATTTTAAATAAGTATACATCAAAAGTAGGTGCTTTTTATAGCTTAATTCTTATTCCATAAACTCTATATTAATTATTTAAAATTATTAAAGCTATTTGGAACACTTATTTTGACTTTAGAATCTAAATTAATTAAGTTGGATCATAGAAAGATTGATAAAGAGAAATGATTTAATAATAATTTAGGAAATAATTTACTAAGTTAGCATTAGTCTAATTATGATTCATTTAAGTAAAAATTAAAATGCTTATCTATCTAATTTAATTGTATAACTACTTTTTTATTTTGTCTAAGTTAATAATAATTAGGTATATTTCTGTGTAATTTATTCTAAATAGAGTTATCTAGAATAACTAAATTTTACTCTAAAAACCTTGCGAGAGTATATGGGAATGTGCTTATATATCTGAGTAAATTTCACTAGCAATAGGCTAAGTTCTTTGATAAAATATTTGATCTAAATAAGTTTTAATAAATACTTAGAAAAAGATATTTAAATAATGGGATTATGATCCTCCTATAAATTTAATTTTTAGACTCTTGAAAAAGAATAAAAATATCTAAAATTACTTAGATAAATAGATATATTTATTTTAAAAATATATTAACCTAAAATATATTTAAAAGAGTAAAAGTTTAAATTACTTGTCAGGTGCAAATCTTTAAAATTAAAAAAAACTACTCTAAAAATCAATAATAAGCTATAAAAGTTAGAGTTAAGTTAAGTTTTTACAATGTTTTAAGTTCAATTTATTTTCTTAATAAAATTCTAACGAAATTTAAAAGCTTCAAGCTTATTAAATTCTTCTTAATTTAGTTAAGAAAAATCCACTTAATTTAAATAATTGATAAGAATAATAATATCTATACATTTGTAGCTATCACTATATAATTATTAATTTTATATTTGAGTATAGCTTTATTCAATATAATAGACTTCTTTTTATTTTATAAAGCATACAGGTGGTTTAATTAAATTTAAATATAACTATTTTAATTTTTTTATTTGGTTTATTCTTTCATTTATGGCTTTATCTTCTGCTTACTTGATTTAATAAATAAACTTATAATCAAGTATATTATTAAATTTTTAATTAATTTTGCTTTTAACCATCTTATATAGCTTTTAATATGATAGTGGCTTTTTTGCATACATAGGGATATAAAGTCTTGCTAAATTTTGATGATTTTAATTATTAAACAGCTTCTTTAATTTTTGATAGCACTATTATGGAAATAAAAGTTAATTATTTTTCTATCTAATAAAATAGTAAATAAAAAATAATAGCCTTTATTATTTAATCATATGAAAGAATTACTAGAAATTTTATACTAACTTAAAATGTATTATTATGAATAAAAAATCTAGAATCAATGAATAGGCTGATAAATAAGTATTAATTATTATCTTTCTTAGTTAAATTTATATCTATTATTTTTTTAATTAGTAACTATTATCTTTTTAAGTTGCCTTTTAAAACCTTCATCGAAAAAGCTTTTATAATTTATTTAATTTTATTAAAGTAGAATTTAAAGAACACAAATATAGCCAAAGGATAAACTATTTAATATAGCTTTATCTTTGATAGCTATCTAAATAAATAACTTAATATTTGGAAAAATGAAAATAGCAATATCATTAACTTTATTAAATTTAATCTTATCTTATATATATCTATTTTTAAATTTAACTAATTAAATTAGATAAAATAGAAATATATTAAATAAGAATAATTTCAAACATTTCTTTAATTTTTAAACTTAAATAACTAGCAAATAAAATAATTTAGTTTCTTTTAGTATATAAAACTTTATATTTTTATTTTCCAAAATTAGAATAAAATTTTTCTTTGCTGAAATACTAGAAAAATATTAAGTTCAACTTTGACATGTTCATAGAATTGAATAATTTTTATGATTTTAGATGAAAAATATTGTTTTTATTAGCATGATAAAAATAGTTAAAATAAAATGTAATTTTTATATCTTCAAATAGAATACTTGCAATACATAAGTATCTTTATAAGTTTAGATATGTTTAACAATTCATATGAGATATATATCATGAAGAGTAATTTTTTACTAAGGAACAAAATAAATAAATTTGTTTGATTTCATTATAATAGTTTTTTACAATTTTAAATAAATTTATATAGTTAAATAAACTTAAATTATAAATTTAGTTTATTTCTTTAGTCTTAGTAAATAGCATGTATAAATCTAAATCCTTTAAATAGAAGAAAATTAGAACTTTGAACTTTTCTTTTACGAAATAAATTTTTTTTGTCTTAATCTTTCTTAGAAATAAAAAAACTTCTTTTTAAGATATACAAGAAGCTAGATTTAGATTTAAAGTTTTAAGAAAGAAGAATTTTGTTTATTTATTTTTAGATTTTTTTCAGGGTATTTAAAAAAGAACAATGATTTTTAAAATTGAGATCTTAAGAAATTTTCGTTAAGTTATAAAAAAAATTTAACTAAAAATTTTAATTAATAATAAACATTTGGAATAAAAGACAAATAAGAAGATCTATTTTAGTAGTAACTACTTGTAGATTATAAAGCTGCTATAATTTTATTTACATTTCTTATAAACATAATTAAAGAATTTCCCAACATTTGCATATAGAAATCAAAACTAACAGCATCTTAAATTAATTATTTGACCATGCTACTAAAATTTCAATTAAGAAAGTCATAGAATATTCAAATTAAAAGCAACTCTTATAATGAAATTTATGTATTTTCATGCAATTAAAAATAAATATAAACTTATTAAATTAATAGTTCCAGATTGAAAATAAATCAACTCAAAGTCTAATATTCAAATTATAAATAAAACCTAAAAGTTTATAATCACAAACATATGAAAATACAAATATAAATTTTCATAGTCGAATTTAGAGAAAAAACAACTTAAAAGTATAAAGATGTTTTAATTTAATTTATTTGAGTTAAATTAATATTTTTAAAACTTATATTAGAACAATATTATAGTATAAATTATTTTAAATTTAAATAATTATAAAATAAAGAAAAAAAGATTTTTTCGATAAAATTTTAAAAAATTAAGAATTAATATTTAATAATTCAAAGAGAATGAAAGAGGATATTTTGTGATAATACTTTGAAATTGTTTAGAAATGAATGAGAATAAAATAATAAATTAACAATTTGGAAAATCATATTATATATCCAATTCGCTGATATTACCTAAATCATATTCAAATAAATCTAAATATCTTTTATTAAGTAAGTTGATTCCTTGAGAGTGAAATAAAAAATGTATATAGATTTAATTTTAAATTTTTACTATTAAATTTTCCTTTTAGCAATGACTAACTAGGATTTCTAAAGATAGTAATTTTAATATCAATCTTAAATTAAATCTAGGATCAAATATCCAAGCTAAATTTTTTTATTCCTTTTCATATACAATTATTTTATAAATTCTTTAAAAATAATTAGCATAATAAAGAAAAAAGCTTATCTCTTCTGAAATTCATACTCAAAGTATTAATAAAACTAAAGTTAGAATACTTAATATATCCAGAAATAATTTGAAAATGCTTATTATATTAATAATTAGTTAGAAACTATATACCAAATATTCTTATTTTAGATAAAACAAATTTATTGTAAGATTTTATTATTTAATCTAAACTTTATGTTTTATTTAAAACTGTAAAAATCCATTCATGCTGCTTATCAAAGGCTATTCATAATAAATTTTAAATTAATAAATTTAATATTAAGTGTAAATCTAAAAAATGAAAATAAACTTAAAAGTTTACAAAATGAAGCCTGTCTTTTAAATAAATGTTTATAATTCTTTTAGGAGAAAACGGGTAATTTTCTTTAAATATCATTCAGAATTTTTTTACTATTTAAATATTTTCTAATCTACGTAATTTTTTCTTAATAATCTAGATATTTCTTTCCAACCTGATTTGATCTTCCAGATTTCTATCATTTTCTAATTGTATGCTTACATTTAATCCTAAAAAGATGTAAGCTCAATTTACTCAAAGGCAGATTTTGTTTTGTGAAATAAATTCAACAATCATTCTTGAGGTTTCTAATAATTATTTAAGAAGTTCAAATAATTTTTAGAAATTTTTATTGTGTATTTTATTAATTTATTCCCAAATGCATATCTGGATTTTGATTTATTAATTCTGAAATCCATTACTATATAATTTTAATATTTATAAATAAAATAAAATTGTTAGTGTATTTTATCTGAATTCATTCTGAATAGTTATTTAGAATAATTTTTTTTTGTATTTTTTGTATTTTTTGTATTTTTTGTATTTTTTGTATTTTTTGTATTTTTTGTATTTTTTGTATTTTTTGTATTTTTTGTATTTTTTGTATTTTTTGTATTTTTTGTATTTTTTGTATTTTTTGTATTTTTTGTATTTTTTGTATTTTTTGTATTTTTTGTATTTTTTGTATTTTTTGTATTTTTTGTATTTTTTGTATTTTTTGTATTTTTTGTATTTTTGTATTTTTTTGTATTTTTTGTATTTTTTGTATTTTTTGTATTTTTTGTATTTTTTGTATTTTTTGTATTTTTTGTATTTTTTGTATTTTTTGTATTTTTTGTATTTTTTGTATTTTTGTATTTTTTGTATTTTTTGTATTTTTTGTATTTTTTGTATTTTTTGTATTTTTTTGTATTTTTTGTATTTTTTGTATTTTTTGTATTTTTTGTATTTTTTGTATTTTTTGTATTTTTTGTATTTTTTGTATTTTTTGTATTTTTTGTATTTTTTGTATTTTTTGTATTTTTTGTATTTTTTGTATTTTTTGTATTTTTTGTATTTTTTGTATTTTTTGTATTTTTTGTATTTTTTGTATTTTTTGTATTTTTTGTATTTTTTGTATTTTTTGTATTTTTGTATTTTTGTATTTTTTGTATTTTTTGTATTTTTTGTATTTTTTGTATTTTTTGTATTTTTGTATTTTATAATTTTAAATCTAATAAATGTATCTATTTATTCTTTTTTTGTTAGAAAGAAGGAAAATTTATTATAATTGTTATTGATTTTTTTATTATTAATCTCTCCTTGGTTTAATTATATTAATGCGCTCTAAATTTCTCAATAAACTAGTTTCTTAAAATATTTTATCTTAGATTTTTAAATTTCTCAACTTTTTTAAATATTTTAAATTTAATATCAAAGAAGATTATAGAGGGGATTAAATAAATATAAGGAAAATTCTATTGTTAAAATTCCTCTTTTAATAATTGAATAATAGATCAATGAAGTATTCTAAAATATCTAACTTTTCTATTACTATTATTATTTTAAAATAGATGCAAATAAGAACTTCCACTTCTTTCTTTTTTATTTTTTCTAGTGCTTTAATGCTAAAAAGTTAAATTCTTTTAATAAAATCTTTATTTTATGTATCTCCTCAAAGAAATTTTATTTTCTTAATTTAATTATTTTTATCATGAAAAATAGGAATTTTGAGAATTATACAAATCCTAAGATTATTCCTAATTTTACAGAATATAAGGAATGCTTAACTAGATTATTATACCTTTAAAATTAAAAAATTGTAATAAGAAGAAAGTGAAAAATAAAAATAATTCCATTTAATATGACTTATATTTAAGCTTTTACTAAAATTTAAAAATTTGAATATTTCTTTACAAAATTAAATCCGTCTTTTAAGAACTAATATCTAAATTTCCTTAAAATTAAATTTTATCAAATACTAATCCTTCTACTAATAATATAAATAAAACATTTGGAAAAATTGAAATTTTTTAGTTTAAAACTAAACTAAATTAAGTTTAATTTCACTTTTATTTATAAAAATGAGACTAGCGTTCCTTGCTTTGCAGCTTTATTAAGTTTGTACTCAATTCTTATAACTTACAAATCCAAACACTCCAATAACTGTTTAAGGATAAAATACACAAAAAATATTATTTTCTTAGCTTAATTACGATCCTTCTATCAAATCACAAACTGGCTGAGCTATAACAGGGTGATTTAAATTTTAATTCTATAATGGGACAAATTTTTAAACAGCCTTTACTTTGTAAAACGAAAGCTCCTACATGGATATTTAGTTTTAAATTTACATTAGCTATGAACATTTAAAATTTTATAGTGCTGGTTTCAATTTGTGTTTGACATCTATTGTAAAAATTTATAATAATTGAACATTAATTTTAGTTTAACAAGCTAATTACAATCTGATCTACGGCTTTAAAAAATCTTCCACTAGTAATATTTTTATTCCCACTAATAACATTAACTACAAATAATTTACGTTTACTCCTAACTCTTATATTACAATTGGTTCAACTCAAAATACAATATTTAATTGTAGTATTTATGATTTAAGATTTTGGACTAATAATAAATAATTCACCGAATAAGAATTTTTAACACTCTTTAATTCCTATTTATGTTCAAATGGCTGTACTAGTGGATAATGCTATAATTCAACACTCACGACTTGTCAAGTTTGTCCAAATAACAAGTTCTTGAGATTGGATAAAACATGCTAAGATAATTGTTTAAATACAACATAAGATAAAGATAATGACTTTATTTGTTAATTATGTAATTTAGTTCTTAACAATTGCCTTTAATGCAATTCTCTTGGAACAGTTTGCACTTTATGTGAAACTGGATATTTTATCTCAGGATAAACGTGTTCTTCATGTTCAATTATACCTGATTGTTCAGCTTGCACTGATGCAATAACTTGTACTTAATGTGCTAATAAATATCTTTATTAAAATTCTTGCTAGAACACCTGTCCTGTTACTCATTAAGATTCAAATGGAGATTGAAAATGTGAACTCTGTAACTAAACTTTAACTAACTGTTTAGAATGCACTTCTGATGGATTAACTTGCAAAAAATGTAGCGATGGATTCTATATTGGAGTTGACTTAAAATGTTATGCCTGCACAATAAATAATTGTAAAACATGTTCCGTTGGAGAAAACGCTTGTAGTGAGTGCACTTCTCCTTATAAGTTAGAATATGATATAAACAAATGTTCAACTAACTGTCCAGTAACTGAATAAGACAAAGATAATAATAGAATATGCTTAAGTTGTAATGAGGCAATTCAAAATTGCTAGTAATGTACAGAAGATGGATTAAAGTGTTCTCTATGTTCTCCTGGTTTTTATTTAAATAGTAACAAAGATTAATGCCTGGCCTGCTCAGTATTTTAAAATAATTGCCAAAATTGTAGTACTTCATAATGCCTTTCTTGCTTTAGTCCTTAAAAATTAAGATGAATCGATAAGAAATGTGATTTTAAGTGCCCTAACAGCGAATAAGATTTAAATTAAGACTAAATTTGTGAACCTTGCAATTAAGTGATTCCTCACTGTTAAGAATGTGATTAATAAGTATAATCTTGCTCTCTTTGCGAAACTGGTTATTGGATTTATTTAAATTCTTAATGTAAATAATGTTAAGAAAATATTTATTATTGTTCTACTTGCTCATAAGATGGAAAGACTTGCTTTAGCTGCTAAGATCCTAAAAAGTTATAAGATAACTAATGTGTTGATAGCTGCTCTAAACATTATTTTTATGACTCTTCATTTATTTGTTAGTTCTGTAATAGAATAATTTCTTAAAATTAATGTGTAGATTTCTGTCCAGATACTGAATAAGACTTAGATAGAGATAATGAATGCTAAGCTTGTAGTTATGAAATAGAAAATTGTAGTAAATGCGATTAGTAATTAGTGTAATGTTTAGAATGCAAAGAAGGATTCTTTTTATAGAACTAAAAATGTATTTCTTGTTAAGAAATAAATGAAGATTGTTTTAAGTGCTTAGATCAAAATACCTGTATAGCATGTAAAAATAATAAAAAATTATATAATAATAATTGCATTGAAATATGCTCTTAGACAGAATACTATGACTGATTTAATAAGACTTGCTTACCTTGCGAATAGAAAATATCTAATTGTTCATAATGCTCAGAGGATGGAATTAAATGCTTGATATGCTTTGAATAATTTAATAGAACAGAAAATTTTACATGTGAGTAAATATAAAATTAAGAAGATAAAGAAGAAAATTCACTAGAAGAAGAAAACTTAGATTATCTGTCAGAAACGGAGTAAAACTACATAAAATCAACGAATGGCATAAATTAAGGTTTAGCAAACTCTATGATTGCTTCTGCAGTTATTATTATTATATTTTAGTAAGGAAGCACAGTAGGATTCACTTTACTTTGAATAATAATTTTCTTAGACGAGTTATTAAGTCTAAATGGTATGCTCAATCTCGAATTTCCAGAAAACTTAAAATATTTCTATTAATTACAGTCAATAGGAATACTGAGCTTCAATTTCGGAATTTAAAAAATATTTTTAACGAGTAATTAAAAAAATATAATATCCATTGAAAATTTAAACATCTATAACTATAATGAGTATACTATGCTTTCAAACATTTATAGAGCTTTATTTGAAATAACTATCTAATATTTTATATTGCTCTGTTGTCTAGTTATTTCAAATTTATGGAAAGAGAATTCTTTTTTTAAGAATTTAATTTCTCATTTTAAATATTGTGCATTTATAAGATTTGGGTTAATCAACACTTTTTAACTTTGAATAGCTATCTTTCTTCAATTTAAGAATTTGCAGTGCTACGATTGATATACCTGTTTGAATTCAGTTTTAGCATTCATTTTATTGGTAAGATTTTTAGATAGATTATATAGATTTTATTTGTCATTTTTATAGCCTTAAAAATTATCTAATTAGACAAAATAAAAGCCTCCAGAAATAAAGAAAAGGAGAGTTAGGTGATTACATAATATGGAAGCTTATTTGAAGAGTTTAGATATCAAGAAAGCTCTCACGCTTGTCTTTTTTACGTTTTTTTTATAGTGCGAAGATTAGTAATAAGTTTAGTTATAGTATTTGCATAAGAGTATCCAGAATTACAAGTAGCTACATTAATTATTTTGAGCGTAGTTCAAATAGCTTATTTACTATAAATAAATCCTTATAAATCCACTCTTGATTTGATGTTGAATCTTGCTAATGAATTAACAATTTTAATGATATTTATTTTAGACCTTTGCTTCATAGCTTATGATAAGTGGCATCGAGTTCTGATAAACGAGGAGAAGTATAAAGAAGCTGGTAAGTGCATCTTATTAATTACAACTTTACTCACTTTCACTAATATTTCAGTAGGTTTGTTTATAGCTTTTAAAATTTTCTATCTTAAATACATAAATTATAGAAACAAAAAGTAGTTATAGTAATAAGTCTCTCCATAATTGAATAAAACTGATATTGAATTAAATGTTTAATAACTAGAA
>CAMPDV010003336.1:0-46603 GCA_946699065.1 Loxodes magnus | reverse complement strand
AGATACAAAAGTTGTATCTTGAAATAGGATTTATACCTAAACTTATTGGCTTGTTTGTTCTTTTGATCATTTTTAGATCTTTTCTTATAATTCTTCCTTGTAAATCGTAATCAGAATTCTATTTGATGAATTAACTTTATACAACATGCCTAGTTTTCTACTCATTAGTCCTTTCCCTTTAAATTTTAAATTTTGCTATTAACTTCATTACTGGATAACTATATCTGCTAATAGGTGTGTTATGGTTAGATTGAAAGCATTTAATTTAAAGAATTTTAGATTTGTGTATTATTATTTAAATAATTATTTATTTAGGAATTTTTCTAACTATTTACTTCTATTTATTGCTTATTTTAGTTTTGTGCTTCTATTTATAAAAATGTATTCTAGTTCTAATTCTTCTTCTGATCTAACTTCTCTTCATAGTCTTATCCTTAGTTACTTTGCAAATTTTGCTATCCAACGTTCTTTTAAGATTTTAAATTATATTCTAAACTCTGAGGAATCTGAATATTTTACTATTCATTTACTTTTCCTTTTTCTTACTTTAACTCTTAATTATTCACCCCCTTCTTCCATAATTTTTGACTTATTAAGCGTTGTCAGTCGAAGTATCAAGTTCCTAGATTTCGAGTTTACTCATCATGATAGTACACAATTATAATAAAATTAGTTAGCCATGCTTTTAAATGAAACTGATAATCTAATAAGATCTATTTAAGTTCTATAAGATTATCTATTTCCCTAGCTTTGTTACCTAATGATATGAATACTAACTGTTTAACTATGTTTAATTATTTTTTCAGCTTATATCATAATTTTATTTCTAGTTATTTAATTAAACTTTTTGACTAGAATTGCATATATCAGAGTTAGTAAAGAAACCTTTATTTTTAATTTTTGTTATATGAGACTGAAGTATTAAGTAAGTGTAAGATCAGGTATCTATTTATAGTTTTTCGTTTTAAGTACTTTTACATCGTAAATTGGTGAGTCAAATGATTAAGATAAAGAAGGTCTTGAAGAGTGACTTTTGAAGATAAGCTAAGAGATGCTATTTCTGGTTAAAATGGATATAAATTTTTAGATATAAGTAAGATCAATAAATATAGGGTAGATTTACTAAACTCAGTGGTATATAAAAGTTAATTTTGATTAATAGAAGACAAACATGATAAACTAAGACACTGAGAAATGCAGTCTTTCTTGACAAAATTAGCATATAAATGCGACTTTACATGTATTAAAGCTTTATTTAAATTAATATAATTTGAAATTAAGCAGAGATTACTCTTATGTTTGGTACTAGATCAGTTTACATATTTTATAATGTTCTTATTCTTTTTAAAGACTTCATTCTATATACTTAAAATTATTTATAATAAGCTTTTAAAAGCTTTTTTAGACTTAAACTTATTTTAAGATAATATATCTCTCTCTTTATGATATTTTTCTACGCATTTTTAAGCATTGAAACTACAAGATTCTTTAAGTTCAACTTTTTCAAGTTATTTTTTCACTCTGTTATAAATCTTAAGGTTTTCAGCTTGATAGCTGCATTTATTAACATTTTAAATCCCCTTTATGATACTTATAAAATATAGTGAGTAAGAAACACGAAAAGAAGCTAAAAGAATTTTACAGAGATAAAGAAAGTGGCATAACTATTTTAAGTGGAAGCAGATAAGGTATTTCCATCAAGCATAAGTTAAGAAAAAGTAAAAGTAGTTTCTGTAATTAATACCTAGGTAATAGCTAATAGAGTATTAATTCAGCTTAGAGTATTAAAAGTAAAAGTTCTATAGATAGTCAGATTATCTAATACTTACTTAATTACAAAAGGCTGAAGGTAAATTATGCTTATATTATTTAAAGAATAAATATATTTATTAGTATTTAATAGATTAAAAAGGAAGTTAAACTCAGAAATTTCTGTTAAGACTCTTATGCCTTTTATGAGAAATATCATGTAAATTTAAGAATGATAGAGAGAGATAATGAAAGTGAAATTTTTTTAATTTAATTAGAAAAGAGAGAAAGAAAATCTGACAAAGAGAAAATAAATGTTAGAATATTAGAAAGTATAATCTGATTATCAGAGAAGATATTAGAAAAATAAAAACAGTAGGACAGAGTAAACGAAATTAAGTTAACTATATTGCTAAAAAGGGAAAATAGTTAAGGAGTTATATAAGCTAACTGATTGCTAATTCTTTATTGCTACTTCTTAAATTTTTATTCCCAGATGATTAGATATTTTCTTCATTTTGTCTGTTTCAAAATTGATTGCAGATTTCAAGAGGTAACTAAGAAGTAATTTCTTATTTCTTTCCTTTACTAAAATTTATTTTTCATCCGGTTTTAATACCTATAATCATATTCTCTTGATTTTTAAAATTATACCTTAGTTGCTGATATTTCAGCATTCTCCTTTTTTAATTAAAATTTGTTTATGAATATAAATAAAATTAAAATTGACTTATCATACCATCTTAATGCACTGATTTTAAACTTTATCTTCCATCAAATAAAGTTTAGTCTCATATCCAATACTTTTATATTCTAATGGTACTTCTTAGTATATTATTTATTCCCCTTCTGTTTTAACATCGTATAAGTGCGAGATAATTTATTATTTAATTTGTTCTTAAAAAGAATTTACTTTTTTCTTTGAGGAAATTCAACTTAAGCCATCTTAATGCTATATAATTCCTAGAAATTAATCCTTGAATTGTCTTAAATTAATGAATGGTACAGGATAATAATCTATTTCTTTCAGTGTCCCTTTTTTCTTTGGATTATCTCAGTATAGTTCTGCAGTTTATAAATTATAATCATAAGCTTTACCTATACATGCTGTTATGTTTTTAATATCTAGTGCTCAAATTTTTTTATTTCTATCCTTATCAACCGCATTTGAAAAAATGTCTTTTTTACCTTTTTCTAAACTTCCATTATCCTTAGTGTTTTCGCATTAATTTTGTATCTAATTTCCTTTTAAATCATGTTATTAGCTTAACCCTATAAAAGTCTTGCTTACAGCTAAAAATATCTAATGACATCTTCTATAATCTCTACGAAAGTTTTTCTAGTCTCAAAATCTCTAACTTTCCCACTCTCTTAATTTATTCTAAAGACTCTAAATTAAAAATGTTACTTAAGTATATTTATTTCAGCAGTCATTTTCTTCTCCTTTAGTATATTTAATTCCTGCTAAGTGCTCCAAATCTAATTCTGTATTTCTTTTTTCATTTAAGTAGCTCAGTCGTAAACTAGTTGCTACTAACGAAAACCTTTTCCTTGATATAACAGAAAATCATAGATAGAATGATTTTTTATTTTTCACCATTTCACTTGCTAGTTCCTCAAGCTATCACTAAAGTCTTTCAACTTTTCGAGCATAATCATGTTTATTAACACTGATACTCCTAAAAAATCTCTTCGCTTATTACAATTTTCTGTGGTTACCGTCAGAGATGCAGATACACTGGGAAAAAGGACATTGTACTTGCTTCTCTTTAGCATATTCTTCATAAATACAGATAGAGCAAATTGAATGCTCAGTGCTACAAGGAAGTATGAGCGGAATTATTTCGACAGAGTTAAACTGATAATTGCAAGAAAAGCAGTTAACAAGGTAAGAAAAAAAGCTAACTATCAGGTAAATATTTCAGTCTGAAAAGCTGCTTTGAGTCATTTTAAAAAGCTAAAGGGGAAAATCTGTTAAGCAAGTTTGGTCAAAAAGTAAAAGAAAGAAATCAATAAAAATTCTGGAATTCGTTTAAAAATAGATAGATAGGCTTAATTCTAAGCATATAATAGACATCAGCCATATATTTGGTATGGCTAATAAGCTATCTGCTGATTGGAGTATATGAAAGGAAAATACACTCTACGAAATAATGGAAAATCAGTTAAGGGTTACATTTAAGCTACAAAATACCCAAGCTAATTCTAAATGCAAAATACCTGGAATAAAAGATACTGAGTTAGAATGCAAAAAAAATGAATAAAAAGGTAGAAAAATGAGTAAAATATGATGTGAAAAGGAAATAAAAAGGGTAAGTTTTCACTTAAAAGCACTAATAAATTAAAAGCTGCTTTCATATTTTTTATTTCGCAAAATAGCAAAGTTTAGTAATAAGAAAATGAATTAATTAGCTTACTTTCAAGATAGAAAAGAGAAAATCATATTTACAAGTATGATAGATAAGTTTAAATAAAGAGCTAAATATTTATAATATAAGGGCTGCTTAGCATAGTGGTATTGCGTTTGATTCGTAATCAAAAGGTCGAGGGTTCAATCCCCTCAGTAGCCTCTTTTTTATTGATTAAGAAAGAAAAAATTGATTAATAAGAGTTTTATTAAATAATGCCTTAGAAAATAATCTATCAGCATTTTTTAGAAGACAAGATACTAACTACCATATATTTTTCATATTCACTAGTATTTATTTAAAACCATAATCACTAAAACTTTGCTGTCTAAACTCTAAAGAGAAAAATAAGCATATCTTAAAAAATCAAAGTAAAAACGAAGAAAAGCAAGACTCTCAAGGATATCAGTCAGAAAGTTATAAGAAACAAAAAAAAGATGAAAGGTGTAAAATTTGCTAAGCTAAGAAGCTAATTAGTATATATGATTAAAAAACTAATAAAAGAGTAACTTAGTTGCTAAGAATATTCAGTATTAGTAGCATATCCTAAGTCCTCTGTAATTAAATTTTCTAAGTTTATAGTTAATCGAAATTAAAATGCTTTGAGTTTATAAAAGAATAATATATTAGTAACTTTAAGATATAAAAGCTTTGCTTGCTTTAATAAAAAACCTGCTGAGAGAGTAAATGAATGAAGATATTTTAATTTAGCATAGAAATGAAATACCTTTTCTTTTTATAGATTCATGATTCTATTATCTTTATCCCTTTAAATTTGGATTTTTATTTCAAGCTATTTAAAAATAATTGATAGTATCTTTTCAGGTAGCTAAAAAGATATATCCTCTCTATAACCATCTTATCTAGAACTCTTAATCTTATAATTTAGAAAACTAAAGCATCCTTAAAAAATTATGATATAAAAGCCATATTTCAAGTAGCTTAAACAGGTAGAAATGAGTAGTAACTCCTAAAAATATCCGTTAATATGCTAATGAAGCTTAAATTGTTTATAAGCTGTAAAATTAAAATACTCATATAATAAGCAATGAGAAGCCGCTATCATAGATATTATTAGTTAAGCAGTTCAGTGTAGATAAGAGTACTCTAACTATACCAACTTACTAAAGTTACAAGGTAAGTTAGCAGGTGCAAAGATATATTTGTCTAAGCCTAAAGCTAAGATATCCAAGTACATCTTTATGACTCTAATCACTAAATAAAATAATTTTAAAATAGAAGAAACCAAACTAAGGAGATATCTAGACAGAAGCTTCGAAAAGCATCAAGTTCTAGATTAGCTTTAAAATCGCTGAGTCTTCACTTATAAAAACATAAAAATTAAAGTAGTTGCAGACTGACTATAAGTATAGTTAGGTATTGAGAGCTATATAAATACTAGACTTAAGTAGCAGGATAATTTTTGATAGATTATTGTTAAATATTAACATAATCTAGAGCTTAAGAGAAGGGCTAGTGGTATTTGTAAGAAATTTTATGGCTATAAAATTTATAGTACTTAATACTAGAAAAAGAAGAGCTAAGGATAATTTATTGACTTCTGTCCTAATTTTAATAAAATAGAATAAGGTAAAAAATTAATTTTTAGAAGTAAAAAAGTCTAAAATATGCTAAATAGAAAATTCAAACTTTGCTTAGAAGGATATAAAGCTTATATCTTATAAAAGTAGAAAGGTAGATTAATTACAATATGAGGGTGCAAAACGTTTGGGTTACTAAATTAGTCAAGAAATTTTTTATGTAAGAGGAAAAATTTTGAAGTTAGAATCTGGAATAGCTCAGATTTCTCGCCTATATAGGTATACATAAGAAGATAGTCAGAGTAATTTGGCAATCTCCTCGAAAGACTTGCTACACGAGAGTTGAGCAATGATAAAAATTTCTAGGGCTAAAGACTTAAGCTTTAAATTATAAAATAAGGTTAAAAATTTAGTTTAATTTATAAGTACAATAAATAGGTATTTTAAATTTATCTAATGATGCCTTTGCTATGCTATAAGTTTAGTTAATTTATATCTTGTTGATTATTTTTAAATTTAATAATCTTTAATTATTTATTTAAGGCTAGAAAGGCTATATATCCTTTTAAGAAATAATAGAAAGGGTTAGTAATTAATTATGTAGAAGATATTCTCATTATTTCTTTAAATGATTAGTTTAGCTTTAATTTTAAAAATTAAATTAAAATTTATATAATTTTAAGCATCATGTCTAAATATAACTTAGAGCACCCCTTATAAATTATTTTGCTTTAAATAGTGACTTTAAAGAGCAATTTTCTTTTTATGATTATTTTAAAAAATTTACAACTCAATAAAATGTTTAAATTGATTTCCTTTCTACTCATCATTAATTTTTTTAATTGCGAACTTCTTTTTTCATAATAACTTTACATGTTACTTTTATTTCTTTATTTTCCTCATTCTTCATTTTATCTTTTAACTTCCAATTAGTAAAACATTTCCATCCACTTTTGAACTCTTTATCATAACTTGAAAAGCCTAGTACTCTTTATTTTATATCCTTCTGCTTTTTCTACTTTCAAATAAAAGGATTCATTAATTATTTCCAAACAATACAATTTATTTCTTTATTTTATGTTTGTTCTTATTTTTTTCTTTTAGCTTGATGTTACAACTTTTTTCCAGCTGCATTTATGATTTGCTTTGCCCATTTATGACTATCTGATTTTAGTGATTATACTTTTAATAAATTTTTATAGAGCTCTTTGGAAAACTCTTATTAAAGCCCAATAACTCTTTATCTTGTAAAGTCTTTCACATTCTCACCTTCTAAATCAGTAATCATTTATTAATTTTTTCGAACTAAAAATCTAGAACTTAATTCAGGATATTTATTTGATTTTTTATCTGATTAATGAAGAAATTTTAGGGAACGTATCAGAAAGAGATTTTATTAATCCTACCTTTTAAAATAAATTAAAAAGACTTGGAAAATTGAAAAAAAAATGGATTAATCTCTTCGACTCTCAAAGAATTAACTTAAAAACCTAAAGAGAAAAGCGGTAAAAGAAATTTAGAAAAAACAATAGCAACGAGAGGAGTCAAGTTCGTCATCAGAAGGTAAAGTGATGGTAGGATCTATAGAGATAAGATAACCTAAGAACGAATCTGATCAAAAACTTTAAATTTAACTAGATCAAATGTAAAAATTAATTTAAAAGTATGAAGAAATAGCTTATAACTAAGGAGAAAAAATAAGGGAATTAATGAATAGCATAGAGGATTAAAACAACGAATTATTAATACTCAGAAGACAGCTCATTCAAAGCAATTTGATAACGGAAGAACAACTCTGAACTTAGTCACAATAAAACTTTAAATATGACACGAAAATGGAAATAGAAAAAATACCAATAGAATTAAAAACAGAATTGAATCCAGAAAAAGAAATGATTGCTACAAGTTTCATTAAAAGATTAGAAAATATAGAAAATAAATTATCATAAAAAAGAACGAAATAAAGACAATAATACAAACTTTGTTGATGTTGCAAATCAAATCAACATATTTTAAAAAACTGTTGATAATGAAAGAAAATAAACGAATAAGAGCAGAAAAGAACATGGAGACAACTCAATAAACTATGAATAACTCCAACAGGGATCTACAAATAAAAGCTTTTTGCAAGACCACTTGAACGGTTACAGTGGTAACCTTCCACTTAATAAAAAGGTCGTGGATCACACCCACGTTAAAAAAACTGTCCGCAGGAACTGGTTGGAATTCCAGAGAATGCAAAACTCTACTAACTTTAAGTATATTATTATTATTAAAAAGACTTGGAAATTTGTAAAAAGATATTTAAATTAAGCATCTAATTTCAAATAAATTCCCCCTAGAAGTGAAATTGAAAAAGATGGTATTAGGGAACTTTAACTTTTTTAAACGTTAGAAAATAAAAAAATTAGCATCTGATATTTTACATTTCAAAGGAAAAAATTAGTTAAATGAGACACAAAAATAAAAATAAAAATGAATAAAAAAGAAAAAAATTAAAATTGAAGAGAAATGATCCTCATTATACTTATTATTTTTCAGATAGTGAGATATATAGACTCATTGTTAATAGAGATAATTAAACGAAGATTATTTAGTTAATATGATCCAACATAAAAGATGCAAATATCAAATTTTCTTTGCTAGAAGTTAAAAGAATTGACAATCTTTAGTTTTAGAAAAAGGAAAAATAATAGATAAAGAGGATATCTTTTTAAGCTTTTTGAATCTAGCTTTGAGTATAAAGATATAGATATATTTGAGTGATTAAACTTGTATTGAGTCAATTTATTTAAATTCTAAGTTTTAATTTATAATTGGATACTTAATTTATTAAGACTATCATCAGAATATATATTCAGCTAATTTTCTTACAAGAAGCCCATATTATAGTGTTCGCAAAGCTTTGATTTTACCTTCTTTTAAGCTCTACAACAACTTTTAAATGATAGCTTTCATATAAAAATGTAAACAAGTGAAGCAAAATAAAAGTGTCAAACAGCAAACTCTACTTACTGTCACTTTAAATATAACATAATCTGTCTTTCATCTCTATTTCAATCCTTTAGCTTTAAGCGTTTATCTTACTCCATTACCTATTCATAATAATTTATTCCTTGTTATATCTAATAAGATCGACTAATCAAATTTTTAGTATTAAGAAGAAGTTAATAAAAGTATCTCTGCAAATATCTGCCTATTAAAGATATTTTTCTAATCACTTTCTTACCCCAAAAATTAGATTCTGCTATTGGTTATTTTGTATCTTTATATAAATATTATTAGCAGCATTTCTATTGTAACTATAAGCAGAAAATTTCTTAGTCTAATGATTATGCTAAAAGAAGACTTGACAAGGTTAATCCTGATGAGTACTTTATATTATAAAGATAATTGCTAAATAAATGAATAAAAGAAAATTCCAGTATCAACACTAAAATATTTAAGTTTCTTCCCTTTTTAAGTAAAAAACTAGCAGCAAAATTATATTATAAACAGAAATCCTTCAATAGTTGTATATGAGTATCATAATGCTAGGGCTAGTTATACTGCATCTTATTCCATGAAATAGTAAAGAAGACCTAGACAGTTAAAAGCTTTAGAGAAAACTGAAACTTAAGGTACTTAAAGTAAAATAATTATTTAGCTCAACAAAGAGAAAGCTAAGAAATAGCTAAGAAAAAAGCAAAAAAAAGAATGATACCATGCTAATTTTAAAACATCATTGTAGATAGTGGAATATTTAAAGCTCTACTTATAAATTTCTAAGGTACATAAAATGCACAAAAAGAATCATATCGAATAGTATAAAACGGAGATATTAAGCAACTATATATTATCTATATGAAATAGAAATGTTAAGAAAAGCTACAAAGTAAAAAAGAGCTAGATAAAGTTGATTAATGATGAATTTAACTCTAGAAAGCATTAAAGATAAATTAAGAAAATTGATAGATACTCTTTAAAACGTAGAACTCTTAATTAATTTTAGTAATTAGAAGCTCTTAAATCTAATTATTATTTGAATCACTAGAAAGTTATAAGGCTAACTCATAAGTACTAATAATCTAAAGGTTATTTAGTGATAATCAAATTTGAAGAGCTATCTATTTAGTTTGTTTTTATATTACAAATTGATTTAATAAAATACAGCACATGCTTTCAGTTTATTAAATGAGTCTTAATTTATAAACTAGTATTTGGTATCCAATCACTAAGAACTCTCACTACTAGCCTTTCTATTTCTATTAGTATATTCTAAAAGAGCTATTTAGTAATCTGCATCTAAATGCAAATTTTCTAAGCTAATATTTACTTGTGAGTAAATAATAGGCATCGTTATATTCTACAGACAATTTGGCAATCTAAATGTTAAATAATATAAGCAAAAGCAAATTAAAAATAAAAGCTATTAAACTATATTTCTGACTATTAAATTATCATATATCTGACACGATAAATCACGTTCCAATACCAACTGCATTTAATATCTCAAAAAAATTGCATTAAGAAGTGCTTAGAAGATATTAAAATGGCTAAATTAAACATTTAATGTAAGAAAATATTAAAGATACTCATATACACCTAGATATGCATATCATTATCTAATAAGAGAATTAACTAATTAAGAGATAATTGCATATTAAGTTAGATTTAAATAGATAAAATAAATAAGCTAGTTTAAATTCCAGTGAAATACTGCTAGCAATTAATTAAAATCTATCCTATTTTATTACACTAAAATTCTATTCATTAAGCTACTTTAAATTTAATATATTATGTAGCTTTTCCTTATCTCAATAGTACTAACCTCACTCTTTTTTATAATCAACTCCAAAGGTGATGCTAAAACTGCCTAAAGAGGTATCGATCTTTCGAAATAGCATTAAGGGTTTGTTTAAATAAAATAATAAGGTACTATAAGAATTTTATGAGACTTATAAGGAGAACTTAAATCTTAGACTAATGAATTTGATATCTTTCTTAAAAGGGAAATCATTTCTGCTTTAGATAAATATATTAGATAGTTGATAAAGGTTAGAAATTAATACCCCTTCTTTAACTTACAGAATCTAGCAGGAACAAAGTGCTGGTAATTTACCATACCTCAAAAGTTTTAAGAAGGAGATTGGCCTTACGATTTGATTATACTTGTATTTAGTGAATATAACAATAAAAATAATTGAAAGATTCAAGTAGGAACTTGTGTTTACGATATTTCTAAAGGTAGACCTATTTTAGGATATTTGTGAGTTAATAATATTTGATTTGATGAACTTAACTTCTAATAAATATTCAATAATGTACTTCAAGAGATTATACATGTACTAGGCTTTCATTAAGCATATTATAGTAAATATATTAATCCACTGACTAATTAGAAGTATGATAAAGTCATCTAAAATGCTATTGTAAGAGGAAACAATGTTACTTAAATGCTGTTACCTACTGTAACTGAAGCTGCTAGAAGGTAGTATAATTGTCCTACAATGTTTATGGAATTAGAAGACTGAGGAGAATATAGATTGTGGCATTGGGAATAAAGATTAGTGTTTAACGAGTTGATGGTATTAAATCCTTAACCTGACTATAAACTAAGTAATATAACACTAGCACTTCTATATGATACTGGGTGATACATTCCTAACTGAGATATGGCTTAATTTCTAGAATTTGGATATAAAGCTGGATGTGACTTCATTTTATAAAAAATGTGCAGAAAATGGTAAACAAAATTTTGAGGAATTTTGTGAAGAAAGCGAGGAAATTATTTGTTCGTCTAATAAAAAAGGTATATCTATTTGTAATACTAATATTTATGGTTATTAGTTAAATTTATCTGAGCAATACTGAGATAATCCAATGAAGGGAGGATTAATAGAAGAAACAGATTACTGTCCTATAGCAATTGAATATTCAGATAGACAGTGCTAGATATCAAGTTCTTAGTATTATGCTGATTTATAAGAGTATGAAGAAACACTTGGAACAAACTCAAGATGCTATTAAGGAATAATAGATGAATCTTTAAACGCTTTTTTGTTTTCAAACTTAGTGTGATGAAAACAACATTGTTACATTAACTCTTTTAAATGGAGCTAAAGTTTAATGTCCTTAAGGAGAAACAATAAATCATCCTACCAGAGAAAATTCTTAAATAAAATGTCCTTCTAAGTCAGAACTTATATGCGAATCAGTTAAAAATGAGGCTTAATGTTCCGATAAATGTTAAAACTGTTCTATAGATGGCAAAGTATGCTTTAAGTGCCAAGATGGATGATATATATAAGATAACTTATGCAATACATGTGAAAATAAATTCAAATATAATGGAGAATGCTTTGATAATTGTCCTTTTTAAGCTCCATATATAGTAAAATATTACAAAAATGAGAGTTGTCAATACTCATCTTAAAAGATATGCTATGAGGAATGTCCAGAAGGTACATTTTTATACAAAAATGAATGTATAGATAATTGTCCTCTATAATATTAAAACACTTAAGAAAGTATATGTAACTATACTACTTAATCATGCTAATTTAATTCTCTAGATCTATGTTTAAAAGTAGATACACTTTGTTGGAATAAAAATGGAAATGTAAGATATCCTTACACTAATAATTGCCTGATTGAAATATAAGATTACTGTTGCTAATGCGATTAAGAATGTGGCGATTTTAAATAAGATAACTAAGATAGATTTAATAAAAATATCTGCAAAGTTAAGCAAAATAATAACTATTAGATTCTTAAGGGCTTTTGAAGTAATCCCTCTTTATACTATTTTTTTGCTATTATTTTTATTTTTTTTAACTATATTTGTTGTACATAGAGCTATTAGAAATCGTAGATAGCGTTAAATTAGTGAATAAGATATTTAAGTAAATGTATAAATTAACTAGAAAATAAATCTATATGCTGGATATTCTTTTATTGCAATTATCTTTCTATGAAAACATTTTAGGATCAGCAGAAAGATTTTATTTATGATATTACTTAAAGATATTCTAAACGCTTTAGTATGCTTTATTATCAACCTTGAAGTATCATTGTAAAATTCTAAAGAATACACAAACAAGAAGGACCTAACAACACCCACAATAATATTTCTCATAACTTAGATCTTAAATATATATCTTACTATCTTGTTCATTAGACTTAAAGCTAAAATTATGATTTCAGTCATTTTTTTTCTATCTTTTTAGTTTTGCTTTTATTTTAGTGGACTAGGCAATTTAGTTGAACGAGTAGATTCCTCTCATAGAATAATATATACTAGTTAGCATCCTTCTATTTATATTATAGCATATCTTTGCTTATATTTTAGATAAATTCTCTTTATTTTTATTATTTCAGCATCCTCAAGAAGTATAAAACAAGGAGAGGAATATTATAACAGCGAAAAACGAGCAAGTTAGGGATAGATTTATCCTTGAGAGGGGAAGATATAAAACTGGTGGAAAAAATAAGTGAAAAAGACAGAAAATATTTAAAGATTTAAATAGCTAATAAAATAAATTGATATAAACAGCTTATATCTATATACTAAATTATATATAGCAGCTATGCTATAGTTAATATATCTAAAAGAATGTTCAGTAGTATTTTTATTATTAAGCAAGTTTATGAATTAAATAATGTAGATAGTTAAAATCTATTTAAGAAATTATTAGGGAAATTACATAGAAAATATAAATTTATGTATTAAGGCAAAGAAGCAGAGAATTTTAGATATATTATTATGAAAAAAAATTATAAAATTAGGTATAAAATGATAATTGTACTAAACTATAGAAGAATTAAGGTAGTTATACTATAGCCTAATTTTGCTTGTCGTTTAGGTTGAAATTTTGGACTTTTTCACCTTCAATTATCATTAGACAATTCCTTTATTCTTTCAGTTCCATTTAACGCTGCAATTTTTAATGGTTTTCTTCTATTTTTTCTAACTTGCTGATTAGCTCTTTCTACTTCTATTCCTAGTTTTTAGATTAACTGCTCTAATCATGTGAAATATTTCAAAATGCGTTAAGATATCTTCCTTAGGTCGTGAATCTCTATTCTATTTCCTCTGCAAGTTCAAGTTTTTTCATTAGCTTTTTATTGTCTTTCTTAAACTTTATGACCTCTTCCTGGAGGTTCAGCACCACTTTAATAAGTTAAGCATAATTTATTTACTGTTATGTGATGAGATTCGAGACTTCAGAGTGCATTGTATTTTTAGCCTATTTTTTAGGCTCTTCTTCAGAGGTATAAGACTCATTCTGATGAATTTACTTTTTGGTACCCTTTTCCTGGTACTAGCTTTACTAGAATTCATTTTATCCTGCTTTATTGAAGCCGTGAAGAATCTGGCTTGATTTCCGACATCTTTTTGTATATTAAGGGAAAATACTAAGCAAAATTTAAAGGATGCTTAGGTGATATTGAATGAATTGAGGAAAATAGCTTAGAAGATTAATACAATTATATTCTTCAAATTCTCTATCATAATGCTTAGCAACTTCTAGGATAAGAATGTTAAAATACTAACTATAATAGACTTCCTTGAAAGATAATAGATAGTTCCAATGCCACCAAATAAACATAAATAGCTTAATAAAATTCCTTATATAGCAGGGAAGTGTAATTAGGAAGTAATATAGGTAGAATAAAATGAAACATCAAATTTAAATAGATATAACTGTAATTACTAATAGCACAAGTAAAAATAGGCTAAAAAACAGATTTAATTATTTGGTCTCCTTAAAATATGTTTAAATAAGCAAGGAAAAGAAACTATAAGTATATGGATAAAGAAGGATTTACTTAATTTGTTATAATTGGGAAGTAATACTTTCAGCAAGCATGAGATTATTAATAAAGAAGAATTAAAAAAGCAGCATTTAAAGGATTTATAATATTTTCAAAATTGTATCTTGTAAAAGAACACTAAGCTTCTTATTGTAAGGATTTAATCTTGTTAGTTTTAAAGAAATTAACCAATAATAATCATCTGGAGCAGAGAGCATAAAAGCAGAACTTATCAAATATACTATATAGGATCTCATCCTGTATTATATTATATATATAAAATGGCTTCTAAGAAATAACAGAACTTTGAACAAAACATTTAAACAGGAAAATTCTCTAAAAAATAAAAAAGCGAAATAATTACAATGAGTGAAAGTGAGAAATATGATTGATATGACGAACATTAACCACTTGGAAATCCAGAATTAATAAAACTTCTGACACAAACTCAAGTAGAAATATTATCTAAGTCATTAAAAGAGTTTATGTTTAAAAATAGATACCTCACTGATAAAGTAGAAAAATTAGAAAAACTAATAACTTCTTTACTTGAGAAACAATATTAATAACCATAAGAAATAGAAAACAAACTGGAACAAAGAATTCTTTAAATTTAATAATAAATTCAGGTTACGCCATTTTCGATTTAACAGAATTAATCAGATCCTATGGAAATAGAAAATGAAGCCTCAAATTAAAATAAGCAGTAAACGTTTATTTAAAATAAGTAGTAAATTTAAATTAAATAAGTGTTACAGGAATAATAGTTTAAAAGAAGAATAAAATGCTACGTGTGCAATAAATAACACCAATGAAAATACTGCTACTAACTAAGCGAAATTTAAAGAAAGAATAAATAAGATATTTTTAGAAAACTATTTAGGATATATCCAACATAAAGCGGAAAAATTTATAGAAAAAATTCTTTAATTCAAATTTTAATCCTTGGAGAAATAATTAGGAACGCTAAGTGCAAGACCAAAACTATTCCGAATATTAAAGGATGGTGCACTAATGAAGTGCTACATCGCCTAACTAAGCCTAGTAGGAATTCAAGACAAACTAATAGAGACAAGCTGATAGAATAGGTCAGATGGCTGACTACTAAGGATTTAACAAAACTTTTTAACTTTTTTTTTTTTATAAAATATTATCAAAGGGAATAAAATTGTTTTATTAGCAACTATTTATCTATTATTTTTCTTTATATTTCATAGTTATTTTCAATCATAAACTCTTTTTTCTCTTTATACGATTCCTTTTTTTAATTTTCTGCTTTTCTAATATTTAAATTTCTTAATAGTTTAGATAAAATTCATTCATGATGTCTGGTCAATATTTTGCTGGATTTATTATATTTCCATATCTAAAAATAAAAAAAAATTTCTTTATCCTTCCTATTAAGCAAGTTAAAGCAAATTATTTATAGTCTTCTTCTAAATAAAACTAAATAATTATTTCTGCTATTTCAAAGGAAAGATCTTAATTGAATATTGTTGCAAAGCATCGATTGGCTTTTATAGCTTAAGAAACATCATGATTATATTTAAACAACAAACCTACAAGCTCTGCATTATGCTAATTAACATTAAAGAAAAATTCTAAAATTTATTTAAATTCTCTGTGTATATAACTAGCTGTTTGCTTTTTAATTCCTAGTTTCAGACATACAATTTTCTTTGCACTAGTTGCTCCTCGTTAATTTTATTCTGCTTACTCTCTTTATATGTAGCTTTTAAACTTCTCAATTTTTTCTTTTATCTTAAATATTATTAGGAAATTTAAGTCTTGGAAGAGTTTTGACATACGTGTTGTTGCCCGATAACTAGTTAGAAGATAGCACCAGCGATTATAAGTCATATTATTTATTTTTGATAGTTTAATTCATTTTTATAATTGGCTAATACTATTTTGCATAAAAACTGTTGTACAATGTAATCTAAACAAATATACATGTCTTCAGGTTAGATAAAAGATTTAATCTTTTGAAAAAATTTTAATTTATTCACTCTTTTAAAATTGAAAGTTTCATTTTATCATAAGAGCATAAACTTAGGTTTACAAATTTATATTTTTTTAAAATTTATATAATTGAAATGCTAGATATTCGAGTTCTAATATCTCATTTATTTTTAACAATAAAATAGATTAGCTTTAGTAGTTTGTGAGCATTAGTATCTTTATTCTCCTGTATATGTATTTTAGCTCATTATTTACTTCAGGTTTCTCAATTGTCTATTTAATCTTGCTTTTACTCTCTCTTATTGCAAAAATATAATGGTTTTATATTTTGATCTTGATAATATAGCTAGTTATTCGATTTAGATCAACAGTTAGCTTCTTTTCTCAACTTTTAAATTCGTATAGTTGACTTTTTTATTTACTTATCTTAAGAAAAATATTTGCACTCTTTTTTTATTCCACAATGATAAATTACATCTAGATTCAGCAACTTTAGCTTTCTTACTTTTAATAAATAAATAAATTTAATTATAGAGCGCGTGGCACTCTTATTGGTGCGCAGCTCTTTAAAAAATGTTTCATACTGACAAGAATGTTTGTTACTGATAAAATTATCAGATACTGATAAACCTTGTTCAATACTGGTATAATTTCAGAATACTCGTATCTTTAATACTTGTTGGAGGTCCAAGGACATGGCAGGATTGTGTCTCATTGCATCACCAAAGCAGAGGATGACATGTGTCAATTATGGGTACTTAAATTCCCCACCTCTGATGAAGCTCGCAATATTATTTCTTTTTCGTTCCGGAATTAAAAATTATAATAAGTTAGTGCCGAAGGTCAAACTAGCAGATATCTCGAGGCCAAGCCAAAACAGAGGAAGACATAAAGTCGATTATGGGTACTTAACTTCCCCAACCTCTGATGAAGATGACCTTGTTGCTCACCTTCGAACAATGAGCAAAGCAATTTAATAAAATATATAATAATAATTCTATCTTGGAACCTTAATCTTAATGGCTTCAGACTAAAATATTTTAGTATTTAGCTTCTTTTTGTAGATTAGGATATTCAAATATACCTTTTACTTATGCTATTCCTACTAAAGTTTTTTCGTATATTATGTACTTATATCGAAGATTTTTACCTCTTCATGCAGGACACCAGATTGCTCCAGTATTAAAAATAAAGTTTTAAAAGTTTCTACTCCTCTCTCCTCCCACTGCTCTTGCCATTTCCAATTTTATCTTTATTTCTAATCAGTTTTTCTCTTGAAGATGAAACCTAATCCATTTAAGTACAATTTCTCTCTGATTTGTCTCTACTGCATTTAATTTTTCTTCCTCTTTTGTGCTTGTGATCTTCTTTATTTATTTCAATACTAAGTCTTTAAATTTTGGAATTTCTTGCAGCGTCTTCACAAATTTCTCTGTCGAGTTACAGTAGTAACAATTCTTCACTACTTTTTGTGGTTTAACTCTAGTCTTCCTGTTGGCCTCTTCAATCATCATTGGATCTTCACTTTGTTCGTCTAGTTTATTTTCTAATTTTTCCAGTCTATTACTCAGATCAGATTGTTTCTGTAGCTAATTTAGGATTAGTTATTCTGGTCTTAGGATATGTTTCAAAAAGCGCTTAGTTCTCTTTCTTAGGATATAAATCTGGGTTCTAATCCTTTTGCTAGGCTGAGTTGTTCCATAAGCTTCTCATTATCCTTTCTCAGTTTCCTAATCTCATTCTGGAGGTTCAGCACCATTTTGATGAGCTATTCCATTCTACTCTGGCCTGAAAAATTAAATTCTGACACCTCCTGGTGAAAAATGGTCTTTATCTGCTTTCTTAGCTTTTCTCCGATTGAAGACTTATTACGTAAGTCGCTTTCTAGGATTTCTTCTGCTCGTAATATCCTGCTTGAATTCCAGGTGATTAAGATTAAGATAACTGGCCAAGATTGGATTAAGGTTCCCTGTTGAAGTTTTGGAGATGGTGTAGAAAGGTGTTTTGAATGGTTGGATATATTTTGATATATAATTAGTAAATGAAAATTAGATTTATAAAAAGCATACTGACTATTATAAGAAGCGATATAGAGTTTATTTGTTAATTTTTATTTAGTTAGCCTATTTTAAGCTTAGTTTAAGCATGGATTATCTTTTATTTAAGGTTGTTTTAACTTCTTTTCTTTTTTAACTTTAGTATGTAATATGTATGAGTTTGGTTTATTTATTAGACTCAGATAATTAATAGTTAAAGTAGGCTAGGAATTATAAATAATAAAAGAAAGAATCTAGGAAACCTTTAGCAGATTTGTATAGTCAGGTTATAAGCTTAAACACTTATAAGATGATGCTTATTAGGTGTTAATAAGCTTATCATTATAAAGTTAGAGTGAATATATTTAGGCTAGTCATTATTTCTAGATGCTAAATAAAAGGTAATCTTCAGAAAGTTCCATTGACTTAAATATATAATTAATTTAAAAGTTTAGGTCTACCTTAAATTATGCCTGTGCTATGTAACTAATATCTAAGATAAACATGGCTAACTTATATCTATTAATTAGAACCTTACATTTTTCATTTTTATAATAAAGCCTTAAATTTTATTTCTCAACAGAACATTAAATTTTTTACATCTGAACTAGTTAGTTAAGCAGGGTGAAATATTTTGGCTTATTATACTAGCTTAAACTAGTTATGAAAAGGGTATTTTAGATAACTATAATTAACTCTAGTTAATAATTGTTGAATTATGAATAAATATTCCTCTCTTGGAAATTTCGTAACTAAGCTAGCATATATTAAACTTACTAATAATAATAGAAATAGTTATTAGCATTTTGCTAATATGATTTAGTATCTTTTGACTTCAAATATACAGACAAAGTATTAGTTTCAGATTGAAATGATTTGATAAATGGTTAAATATGAGAAAAATAAATGAACTTATGATATATAAAGCTTAATTTATCTAATATGATATGAAACAATTCTTTTAACTTATTTGCTTCTTTAAGATTAAGAGTATAAATCTATATTATTATCTAGTTTCCAGATGTATCATAGTCATTACTTTACTAACTAAAATTAATTCTAAAGCTAAAAGAAATTTAAATCTAAGAATGCTTATATTAATCCTATAATCAATATATATTTCTAGACTCTAGTATTCAAATCATAAGTTCCTTTTCTTAAATCTTACATTTCTATCTATAATCGCAATAGCATATTGTAGCTCAATTAATATCTAAGGTATAATAATCCTTAAGTAACTTGTTTACTATAATACATCAACTTACTATAATTCCTAATAGCTTATCTCATTATAAGTCTCTTACATCTTAAAGTATACAACCTATTTTCACAGTCTTACTATACATCTCTTATAGATTATCATTTAGGAGGTAACGCTACCTTGCTATAAGATTTAGATTTAAATAAAACCTTTAATTAATAAAGCTGCTTTAATGCTTATAGGAGACTAAGTTACTTAAGGTTTTATTAAGAATAGCTTTAGTAATTAGTTTAACAAATTTGTCCAATTTCTTTAATCAATCTCTAATATAAGAAAACGTTTATCTAGTTTCTCTCTTTTTAGTATACCAATAAAGCATCTAGGATGGCAAGGGTATTTTAACTTTGTAAAAATTACGATTGTCCTCTATATGTGCATCTTTCTCTAATAGGTCTATTGCTGTCTACTTGTATTTAGCAAATTTTAAGCAGTAAATACTAAATAAGTAGTATAAAGAAGTCTAAGCTTACTAGAGAATATTGGTGAAGTTTCTAGATGATTGATTATAAGAGTGTAAATCTAACAAAGATAGAGATATTAAAGATATATTTAGCCTATAAACATTGAAAGAGAAGAAAGAATAAGATGCTATGATTATTATAACTTTTGGTATATAGGTATGCATTTTTATTAATAACAAGCAAGTAAGACTGTAAGTAAATTAGAAATTATTGGCTAAGAGTTAGTAGGTGATAATAAGATCTTTAATATTTATCAATGAAGTTAGATTTGAAGGAATAAATAAATAAAAATCAGAATATACTTACTAACAGACTCTAATGATAAAAAGTGTATAATTAAAGAGAGCAGAGTAATCATTTGCATATTTAGATATTAATACATTTTTCTATGAGCCAGATAAAAATTAACTAAATAAAGCCTTCATTTAAGTAAAAAGAATCTTAGTCAACTACTAATTTATTAATATAAAATACAGATTGCAAAATATTATTGAGCTAATAATCTAGGATTTTTTAAGACATTTCCTCCTTTGGGTTATCTCAATATTATTCTTCCGTTTATAAATCCTTATCATTAATTTAAGTGAAACAACCCGCTATACTTTTAAAATCTTATTAACTTATTTTTCGTCTCTATCGCTACAAAATTCTTCAAAGATAGATTTGCCATTTTCTGCGCATTTTTTATAAATGAAATCACATCCAGCTTTATAGCCGAATTCTAGAAACAAAGGCATATTTCAGTTAGAAATAAATGGTCCAGTATCGTAAATAAATACTAATGTTATATTACTTATTTGATAATCAGGTAAATGCTTTAATACCATCAGCTCATTGTACATAAAACTTGCTTCTCAATAAGACATTCATTTTATTTAGAACCTTATAATTCCATAAAAAGTGTAGAGCAACCAAACTAATTTCTAGTAGCTTCAGTTACAGTAGGTAAGATTATTAAGTAACTCTTTTACCTCTCACTATAGCATTTTAGGTAGTTTTATCATTTTAGTTAGTTTCAGGATTTTATGATTTTCATAAATTGTTATTGGAAGCCTAGAAGATGATTCATCTAACAAAGTGCTAAATTAAATGGTTCTCTGGTAAATTTTAATTGATTAAAAGATAAATATCCTAAAACAGATCTAACATTATTACAATAGGGAATACAATAATCTTCAGAAATTAATAATTCTCTTATGGATTATTTTCATTAAAACGAGAATAATAAGATCATATAATCTTTTATCTTTTAAAATTTCTAGGAATTAAAGCATTATAGCACATAGTTCTATTAGATTTATTAAAGTTAATAGCAGGATATTCAAATCTCATTTATATTCAGTTTCTTTAGTATTTATCTAAGGCTCCAATTATATCTTCTTAAATAGAAATATCAGAATCATCTGCTGAAAAATTCCCTTTTACTTAAAAGTCTCATCATTTCTTATAAGCGCACTATATTTTATAGTCTGTAGTTTTCGCTTTTTTCTTGAAAGATTTTTATCGTTAGGAAGAGTTAGATTGAGTTCCGAAGAAAAGGAACATAGAATAGTTACTAGGAGTGAGAGAAGGAATTTGTTCATATATAAACTTAAAATGGAGTAATGAACTAGAAATGCTAATCTGATAAAGAGATTAGATTTTAATAATATTTGAGTGGGTAAATTATGAAGTTAATTAAATGGTAGATTGAAGGTAATAGCTTATATATATAATGTAATTAAGGAATATAAATTAATTAATAATTAACTAAGTTGGTATTCTATAAAGTTAAATAGTAAGACTTGTTTATAGTTTAAATTTAATGCTTTAGCTTAATTTATTAATATATCAGTATACTTGCTTAAGCTATAAATACAACTATGTTTCTTTTAATAATGCATTTAGGATTTCCTAGCTATGATACTGTTTAATTTGCTTTTAGTGCTTTTATTTAATCTTTAGATATTCTACTAGTACTTTCATTATTCACTTCTTATTTTACTTATTGCAACTTAAAAGCTTTATCAAGGATAAAGAAACTTATTTTATCATACATTATTCTTCTAATCAATTTTACCTACTTCAAAATAATCAATCAACTAGCCAATAATAAAGCCTAAGAAAGTCATAGTATTAAATAGAACTTAATCAAATATGGGAGTCAATAATTGCATTCAATAATTACAAGTTTTATGCCTAATTTTTATATTTTTTCTTCATAATCAAACATTCCAAATTCTCTGTTTCATTACCTTAACCATTAAGTTATATTTCTATGGAATTTCCCTAATAATTTCTTAAATAGATTTTAACTATCTACATTATTTAATGCATAAGCTTGCTTAATAATAAAAATACTACTGAACATTTTTTAAGATATATTAACTATAGCATAGCTGCTATATATAATTTAAGTATATAGATATAAGCTGTTTATATCAATTTATTTTATTAGCTATTTAAATCTTTAAATATTTTCTGTCTTTTTCACTTATTTTTTCCACCAGTTTTATATCTTCCCTATCTATTCTAAATATTTCCCTATCTTGCTTGTCTTCTGCTGTTATAATATTCCTCTCCTCGTTTTATACTTCTTGAGGATGCTGAAATAATAAAAATAAAGAGAATTTATCTAAAATATAAGCAAAGATATGCTATAATATAAATAGAAGGATGTTAACTAGTATATATTATTCTATGAGAGGAAGCTACTCGTTCAACTAAATTGTCTAGTCCATTAACATAAAAACAAAACTAAAAAGATAGAAAAAAATGACTGAAATCATAATTTTAGCTTTAAGTCTAATGAACAAGATAGTAAGATATATATTTAAGATCTAAATTATGAGAAATATTATTGTGGGTGTTGCTAAGTCCTTCTTGTTTGTGTATTCTTTAGAATTTTATAATGATACTTAAAGATTGATAATAAAGCATACTAAAGCGTAAAGAATATCTTTAAATAATACCATAAATAAAATCTTTCTATTAATCCTAAAATGTTTTCGTAGAAAGATAATTGCAATAAAAGAATATCCAGCATATAGATTTATTTTCTAGTTAATTTATACGTTTACTTCAATAACTTATTCACTAACTTAACGCTATCTACGATTTCTAATAGCTCTATGTACAACAAGCATAATTAAAAAAATAAAAATAATACCCAAAAAATAGTATATAGAGGGATTACTTCAAAAGCCCTTAAGATTCTAATAGTTATTATTCTGTTCAAATTTGCAGACATCTTTACTAAATCTATCTTAGTTATCTTATTTAAACTCACTACATTCTTAATCGCATTAGCAACAGTAATCTTATATTTCAATCAGGCAATTATTAGTGTAAGGATATCTTACATTTCCATTTTTATTCCAACAAAGTGTATCTACTTTTAAACATAGATCTAGAGAATTAAATTAGCATGATTAAGTAGTATAGTTACATATACTTTCTTAAGTGTTTTAATATTATAGAGGACAATTATCTATACACTCATTTTTGTATACAAATGTACCTTCTGGACATTACTCATAGCATATCTTTTCAGATAAGTAATGACAACTCTCATTTTTATAATATTTTACTATATATGGAGCTTCAAAAGGACAATTATCAAAGCATTCTCCATTATATTTGAATTTATTTTCACATGTACTGCATAAGTTATCTTTTAAATAAAATCCATTTTGGCACTTGAAGCATACTTTCCCATCTACAGAACAATTTTAACATTTATTGGAACATAAAGCTTCACTTTTAACTGATTCGCATATAAGTTCTGACTTAGAAGGACATTTTATTTAAACATTTTCTCTATTAGGATGATTTATTGTTTCTCCTTAAGGACATTAAACTTTAGCTCCATTTAAAAGAGTTAATGTAACAATGTTGTTTTCGTCACAAGAAGTTTAAAAGCAAAAAGCATATTTTGCTTAATTTATCGTTCCTGTATAACATCTAGAATTAAGTCCAAGAGTTTCTAATTAGCTACCTAAGCTTTAATAATATTAAGAACTTAAACCTTGACAATTTTTATCGGAGTATTTTTTAGCTAAAGGGCAGTAATCAGCTTCTTTTAATCATTCTCCTCCTTTCTTAGGATTATCAAAATACTATTAAGATGTATTTAAATCGTAGTCATAAATCTTTGTAGTGCATTTTCCACCTGTTCTTTTATCAGAGGCGCAAGCAAATCTATCTCCATCTAAACAGAATTCTTAGAAAGAAGGTATACCATTTTATGCACATTTGTCAGTGATAAAATTACATCCTTATTTATATCCAAACTCCAAGAATTGAGCCATACTTCAGTTTGGAATATATCATCCCATATCATAAAGGAAAGCCAAAGTTATATTACTTAAAGGATAGTTAGGCATATAGATTGAAACCATTAATTCGTTATACATTAATCTTGCTTCTCAATGTAAAAACAATTTCTCTTCTTAATTCTCAAATTCCAAAAAGCCAGAGGAGCAATTAAATTATCTTCTAAAAGCTTCAGTTACAGTAGGCAATATAATTTAAGTAACATTTTAACCTCTAACAATAGTATTTTAAGTGACTTTATTATAAGGTAAGTTTGTTTAGGGGTTTATATATAAGTTAAAATAGTGCTAATGCAAACCAAGAATATGCATTGTCTAATGGAGTGCTCAACTAAATAGACCAAAGAAATCAGTTTCAGATATTAAATATTTATTAAAAAGCAAATATCCTAAATTTGGTCTACCAATATCTGCTGACGCAAAATTAACTGCCACGATTGAGGTATCTCTTTAAGCATTATTTACACTTTAGACAAAAATGATAATATCATATGGTCAATCTTCATTTATATACTTTTGAGGGACTATAAAATCACCAATTTATTGATTTTCTCAGTATTTTAAATTCATAGAAGAAAACTAATTTCTTACGATTATCAACTAACTTAAGTATTTATCTAAAGCAGGAATTAGTTCTTTCTTTATATAAATATCTTTGCTTTCTGTTGAAGAACTTATATTTCCTTAGAAATCCCACAGAATCCTCATAGGTCCCTAATCTTTAGTTGTAGTTAGAAGTCTACTTTGGTTAGAAAACTCCATCCTTTTAGGAGTAATCTCTTGCTTAAAATAGCATCTTTCAGAGAAGATAGAGGTAAGTAACAGTATAAGAAGCACTAGCTTCATTTTATAATTAAATTTGAGAAAGTGACTTAAATATGTAAAAGCATCAGAATTGGATTTACTAAATATGTTGAATCAAAATTAGATTTAAAATAGAAAAATTACATTATAATTAAGTAATTGAATAAAAGGAAATAATTTAAGTAGAATTCTGAGAATTATAAACTAAATAGAAGATAAATAACTAATTAAGTTTAATTTAAATCTATCTTTAATTATTTCTCTTCTTTAACTTCTTCTTTATACTCATTCTTTGAGATTTTAAGTATCTAATTTATTATTAATAAGTTTTGTCAATTTTCTATGAAAAGATAACAAATTTGAGTAAAAGTGAATTTTATATTTAGAAGGTATATTAATCTCTTATATCCCTTAATTTTTCTTAATTTTAGAGATAATAAATTTATCTTAAGATTCAAAAATTAAATCTTTTTAATATATTTTAATGAAAGAAATTCCTTTATCACTTCCAATTTATATCATGATAGAGTTAATAAACTTAATCATTATTTAGGTCTATAATACATAGTGCTTAATTAGATATAATAATCCTTTTGCTTATTTACATTTCTTAATATTAAAGCTTAAAGAATAGTCTCTTTATTTATAAGCTTTTAAATTAAAGAGGAAAAAGAGGAAAAAGAGGAAAAAGAGGAAAAAGAGGAAAAAGAGGAAAAAGAGGAAAAAGAGGAAAAAGAGGAAAAAGAGGAAAAAGAGGAAAAAGAGGAAAAAGAGGAAAAAGAGGAAAAAGAGGAAAAAGAGGAAAAAGAGGAAAAAGAGGAAAAAGAGGAAAAAGAGGAAAAAGAGGAAAAAGAGGAAAAAGAGGAAAAAGAGGAAAAAGAGGAAAAAGAGGAAAAAGAGGAAAAAGAGGAAAAAGAGGAAAAAGAGGAAAAAGAGGAAAAAGAGGAAAAAGAGGAAAAAGAGGAAAAAGAGGAAAAAGAGGAAAAAGAGGAAAAAGAGGAAAAAGAGGAAAAAGAGGAAAAAGAGGAAAAAGAGGAAAAAGAGGAAAAAGAGGAAAAAGAGGAAAAAGAGGAAAAAGAGGAAAAAGAGGAAAAAGAGGAAAAAGAGGAAAAAGAGGAAAAAGAGGAAAAAGAGGAAAAAGAGGAAAAAGAGGAAAAAGAGGAAAAAGAGGAAAAAGAGGAAAAAGAGGAAAAAGAGGAAAAAAAAGAGGAAAAAGAGGAAAAAGATCAAAGCCTAATTTATTTTAATCAAATACTAAAATGATTTAGGATGATCATTCTAACTAAAAACTAAAAAGTTGCAAAAATTGGAGGCCAATGAAGATGCTAAGATAAATAGAGATTTAGAAAATTAAAATGTTTCACATTAAATTTTTCACTTAAAAAGCAAATTATAAAATATTGCTTTTATAGACAGAAATTAAACGAGAATATCTCCAACTATTAAGCAAATTGGTGTAGCTAAATTAATATTTGCAAGTTTAAGCTGAAGAAAAGATATAACAGATCGTCGGTATCTGTTTAATATGGTTAAATAAAGTTATAAGCAAGTATCTATTTAAAAAAGTATTTGAGATGATTAAAAATAATAATTATAATAGTCATATTTCAGAATATATCCCTTATCATTTAGCCTTTAATTTCTAAAGCTATTTAGTCTATTTCTTAGTAATTTGATTTAATTATTTATATTTGAAGCTCTAAAGAATTACTATAATAGAATGTAGGAATTTCTTAAGACTAGCAACTTATTTATTTTAAGCTTATTTAAAGAAGTTTTTAAATTAGTTGGTTCAAAACTTTTATTCTTTTAGAATAGATTTAAAAATGCGAAGCATTAGAGGAAAAATTGGATAAGTTATATGTAAAACAGGTATAGAAGCATAAAGTAGATTCATACCTTATATCAAACTAGAAATAAATAAGGGATATGAAAATGGGCTAATAATTTAGATTTCTTCATTATATTTCTTGAAATATAAATAAATATTCATTATAAAATTTCTTCTAAGTGTATATATTACTAAGTTCAGCTTTTAAAGGATTATCATGAGACTAATGTTGATTTCTGGAATTTATTTACTTATTTAAACAATTATCTTCATAAGATAAAGTACTTATCAGCATTTAGCTCTCAAGTCTTCTTTGAGTATATTTATTAAACTAAGAGATTTTCTTCTTTCTTCCTGCTTATAGCTAAACTAGAAATCTTGCTAGTGATATTTATATAAGGGTACAAAATAACCAATAACAGAGTCTAAGTTTTATAGACAAGATAGTGATTAGAAAAATATCTTCAATAGGCAGATAAATACAGAGATACTCTTATTGACTTTATTCTCAATACTAAAATTAAGAATTTGATTAGACGATTTATTAGCTATAAAAAGGAATAAGTTACTATGAAAATTATAAGGAAGAAACAATTTTAAGGATGAAGAATTGATAACAGAGATGGAAGTTTAGATTAAGCTATATTTAAACCAACAGTAATAAGAGTTTACTGCTTGATACTTTTATTCTGTTTCACTTGCTTACTTTTTTATTATGGAAGTTATTATTTAAGTTGTATATGGGTCTTACAAGGTAGATAAGACAAAGCTTTGTGAACACTATAATATGTACTTCTTTTAAGAAAATTAGCTGGATATATATTCGGAAATTAGTCTCAATAATAATTTAGATATCTAAATTTTAAATCCAAGCTTAGAATTCAAATAAATTGACTCTAATACAAGTTAAATCAATCAAACATTTCTATATCTTTACACTCAAAGCTAGATTCAAAAAAAGCTTAAAATATATCCTCTTTATCTATTATTTTTCCTCTTTCTAAAACTAAAGCGAGACAGATCCTCTAACTTCTAACAAAGAAAATCTAATATTCTCCTCTTTTATGTTGGTTCATATTAACTAAATATCTTCGTTAGTTATCCGTATTAGCAATGAGTCTATATATCTCACTATCTGAAAAATAATAGGTTAATGAGGAAAATTTCTCTTCGATTTTGATTTTTTTCTACTTTTTATTAATTTTTGATTTTGATTCTTGTGTCTCATTTTAACTAATTTTCTCTTTTGAGACATAAAAGATAGAATGTTAATTTTTTATTTTCTAAAGCTTAAAAAGTTAAAGTTCCCTAATAGCATCTTTTTCAATCTCACTTATGGAGTTAATTTTATTTGAAATTAGGTGCTTAATTTAAATATCTTCATCCAAATTCTCAAATATTTTTAATTTACTTTGATGCTTTAAAAGGAAGGCTTAGTAAAATTTCTTCAGATTAGTTCCCTAAAATCTCTTCGTTAATCAAATAAAAAATTCAATTCAATGTAAGAAATTAGATTCTAGCTTTTTAGACCCAAATAAATTAATAAATTATCACCGATTTAGAAGGTAAGAATGTGAAAGACTCTGCAAGATAAAAGAGTTATTTGACTTTAATAACAGTTTTCTAAAGAGCTCTATGAACATTTATTAAAAGTATAATCACTAAAATTAGATATTCAGAAATAGGCAAAGCAAGTCATAAATACAGCTGGATAAAAGTTGCAACATCAAGCTAAATGGAGAAAAAAGAACAAGCATAAAATAGACAGAATTTAGTATAGAAAATGAGATAAATTGTAGTGTTTGGAAATAATTAATGAATCCTTTTTATGTGAAAATAGAAAAAATAGCAGGATATAAAATAAAGAGTTTCTAAGTTTTTAAGTGATTACTAAGCATTCAAAGTGGGTAGACATATTTTAACTATATGGAAGTTAAAGATAAGATAAACAATGAGAAAATTGGAGAAATTAAGAGTAAAAATGTAGAAGCTAGATATGAAAAAAGAAGCTATCGATTTAAAAAAGTAATGAAGAAAGAAAGGAAACGAATCTAAATAATTTACTTGTAAGTTAATTTTTTTTAAATATTCATAAAAGCAAAAATGCTTTAAAGTCACTATGTAAAACAAAATGATTTAATAAGGAAAGAGCTCTCAGTTATCTCTAGCTGCTTAAAATTAAATAAATTTTAATTTAATTTATTAAATAAAAGTTAAATAAATCATTTATGAGAATATCTTCTACATAATTAATTACTAACCCTTTCTATTATTTCTTAAAAGGATATATAGCCTTTCTAGCCTTAAATAAATAATTAAAGATTATTAAATTTAAAAATAATCAAAGATAAATTAACTAAACTTATAGCATAGCAAAGGCATCATTAGATAAATTTAAAATACCTATTTATTGTACTTATAAATTAACTAAATTTTAACCTTATTTTATAATTTAAAGCTTAAGTCTTTAGCCCTAGAAATTTTTATCATTGCTCAACTCTCGTGTAGCAAGTCTTTCGAGGAGATTGCCAAATTACTCTGATTATCTTCTTATGTATACCTAAGGATATAGGCGAGAAATCTGAGCTATTCCAGATTCTAACTTCAAAATTTTTCCTCTTACATAAAAAATTTCTTGACTAATTTAGTAACCCAAACGTTTTGCACCCTCATATTGTAATTAATCTACCTTTCTACTTTTATAAGATATAAGCTTTATATCCTTCTAAGCAAAGTTTGAATTTTCTATTTAGCATATTTTAGACTTTTTTACTTCTAAAAATTAAATTTTTTACCTTATTCTATTTAATTAAAATTAGGACAGAAGTCAATAAATTATCCTTAGCTCTTCTTTTTCTAGTATTAAGTACTATAAATTTTATAGCCATAAAATTTCTTACAAATACCACTAGCCCTTCTCTTAAGCTCTAGATTATGTTAATATTTAACAATAATCTATCAAAAATTATCCTGCTACTTAAGTCTAGTATTTATATACCTCTCAATACCTAACTATACTTATAGTCAGTCTGCAACTACTTTAATTTTTATGTTTTTATAAGTGAAGACTCAGCGATTTTAAAGCTAATCTAGAACTTGATGCTTTTCGAAGCTTCTGTCTAGATATCTCCTTAGTTTGGTTTCTTCTATTTTAAAATTATTTTATTTAGTGATTAGAGTCATAAAGATGTACTTGGATATCTTAGCTTTAGGCTTAGACAAATATATCTTTGCACCTGCTAACTTACCTTGTAACTTTAGTAAGTTGGTATAGTTAGAGTACTCTTATCTACACTGAACTGCTTAACTAATAATATCTATGATAGCGGCTTCTCATTGCTTATTATATGAGTATTTTAATTTTACAGCTTATAAACAATTTAAGCTTCATTAGCATATTAACGGATATTTTTAGGAGTTACTACTCATTTCTACCTGTTTAAGCTACTTGAAATATGGCTTTTATATCATAATTTTTTAAGGATGCTTTAGTTTTCTAAATTATAAGATTAAGAGTTCTAGATAAGATGGTTATAGAGAGGATATATCTTTTTAGCTACCTGAAAAGATACTATCAATTATTTTTAAATAGCTTGAAATAAAAATCCAAATTTAAAGGGATAAAGATAATAGAATCATGAATCTATAAAAAGAAAAGGTATTTCATTTCTATGCTAAATTAAAATATCTTCATTCATTTACTCTCTCAGCAGGTTTTTTATTAAAGCAAGCAAAGCTTTTATATATCTTAAAGTTACTAATATATTATTCTTTTATAAACTCAAAGCATTTTAATTTCGATTAACTATAAACTTAGAAAATTTAATTACAGAGGACTTAGGATATGCTACTAATACTGAATATTCTTAGCAACTAAGTTACTCTTTTATTAGTTTTTTAATCATATATACTAATTAGCTTCTTAGCTTAGCAAATTTTACACCTTTCATCTTTTTTTTGTTTCTTATAACTTTCTGACTGATATCCTTGAGAGTCTTGCTTTTCTTCGTTTTTACTTTGATTTTTTAAGATATGCTTATTTTTCTCTTTAGAGTTTAGACAGCAAAGTTTTAGTGATTATGGTTTTAAATAAATACTAGTGAATATGAAAAATATATGGTAGTTAGTATCTTGTCTTCTAAAAAATGCTGATAGATTATTTTCTAAGGCATTATTTAATAAAACTCTTATTAATCAATTTTTTCTTTCTTAATAAATAAAAAAGAGGCTACTGAGGGGATTGAACCCTCGACCTTTTGATTACGAATCAAACGCAATACCACTATGCTAAGCAGCCCTTATATTATAAATATTTAGCTCTTTATTTAAACTTATCTATCATACTTGTAAATATGATTTTCTCTTTTCTATCTTGAAAGTAAGCTAATTAATTCATTTTCTTATTACTAAACTTTGCTATTTTGCGAAATAAAAATATGAAAGCAGCTTTTAATTTATTAGTGCTTTTAAGTGAAAACTTACCCTTTTTATTTCCTTTTCACATCATATTTTACTCATTTTTCTACCTTTTTATTCATTTTTTTTGCATTCTAACTCAGTATCTTTTTATTCCAGGTATTTTGCATTTAGAATTAGCTTGGGTATTTTGTAGCTTAAATGTAACCCTTAACTGATTTTCCATTATTTCGTAGAGTGTATTTTCCTTTCATATACTCCAATCAGCAGATAGCTTATTAGCCATACCAAATATATGGCTGATGTCTATTATATGCTTAGAATTAAGCCTATCTATCTATTTTTAAACGAATTCCAGAATTTTAATTGATTTCTTTCTTTTACTTTTTGACCAAACTTGCTTAACAGATTTTTCCCCTTTAGCTTTTTAAAATGACTCAAAGCAGCTTTTCAGACTGAAATATTTACCTGATAGTTAGCTTTTTTTCTTACCTTGTTAACTGCTTTTCTTGCAATTATCAGTTTGACTCTGTCGAAATAATTCCGCTCATACTTCCTTGTAGCACTGAGCATTCAATTTGCTCTATCTGTATTTATGAAGAATATGCTAAAGAGAAGCAAGTACAATGTCCTTTTTCCCAGTGTATCTGTATCTCTGACGGTAACCACAGAAAATTGTAAATAAGCGAAGAGATTTTTTAGGAGTATCAGTGTTAATAAACATGATTATGCTCGAAAAGTTGAAAGACTTTAGTGATAGCTTGAGTAACTAGCAAGTGAAATGGTGAAAAATAAAAAATCATTCTATCTATGATTTTCTGTTATATCAAGGAAAAGGTTTTCGTTAGTAGCAAATAGTTTACGACTGAGCTACTTAAATGAAAAAAGAAATACAGAATTAGATTTGGAGCACTTAGCAGGAATTAAATATACTAAAGGAGAAGAAAATGACTGCTGAAATAAATATACTTAAGTAACATTTTAATTTAGAGTCTTTAGAATAAATTAAGAGAGTGGGAAAGTTAGAGATTTTGAGACTAGAAAAACTTTCGTAGAGATTATAGAAGATGTCATTAGATATTTTTAGCTGTAAGCAAGACTTTTATAGGATTAAGCTAATAACATAATTTAAAAGGAAATTAGATACAAAATTAATGCGAAAACACTAAGGATAATGGAAGTTTAGAAAAAGGTAAAAAAGACATTTTTTCAAATGCGATCGATAAGGATAAAAATGTATCCATTATTTTACATCTACTAAAAAAGACCTACATTTATATGATATCGAAACCGAGCAAATATGAATTATTGTAAATATAATAGAAAGTCCCATGATATTATCAAGACATTGACTATGAAACTAACTTCATATATTAAGAGGAGAAGTTTAATATAAATGCCTTAAGAAAGTATGATAAGTAGATCTAATGGTATTTGCTTATAGTTAGTAGATTTAAATGAAGCGAAGGGAGTTTTGGAATAGCAGCAGCTAAAGGATGTATATACGCAATAAGAAGATTCGGTTAGAGGGTAAAAACAGAGGAAAAATTAGATTTTAATTTAGGAAAATAGCATTTATTTCTTAGCTGCTTTTTGAAATTTGCAGTTAAACTTTAAGTATAGACAGAAGAGAAGAAAATATCCATTAAATTGGAGGTAAAAATCCTAAAGGAATATCAATAAAAGAAATAGCGAAGTACGATATGAAAAATGATCAGTGAAGTTTAATAAATTTCGATGCTCCTGAAGCTATCTATTTATCCTCATTTTTAGTTAACCCTTTAATAATTTTAGGAGGTAAACTAAGCAACTAAAATGTAACAAATAAAATTAAAAAAAGAAGCATCAAGTTGAAAAATAGGCTTTCTACCAGAAGATTGCAAGAACTTATCAGTAACAAAGTAGAAAGATAATTTAGTTTAAATCTGGATGTATTCGAATAAATTAGGTAGTTTATTTGCTAATTATTAAACTTAACTTGGTAGCATTAAAAGCAGAAATTATTAAAAAATGTAGTTATTAACATTTTATTTAACTAAATCCACTTCGAATTTCCGTATTAATATCCTATTTTTTAATTTTAAATCAAAATCTGAATTCTGCACATTGATGTTTCTACTTGTACTAGTTAAGTAAAGGCTTTTTTATCTTGGCCTTCTAATTTGTAAGGCTAATGTAATTTTATAGTATTGAGTATTAAAAATAGAAAGAAAATCTAGATATTATAAATTTCCTGTCTCTTGTATATTAGTTAATTTACAACTAACTATCAAGTCAAAGAAAACATAAAAAGCAACATCAAAAGGTAGAATTTAAAGCATTGAAAACAGGTAAAATAAAAGAGATATTATGGTGAATAATAAGGCTAAAAAAGGTAAGAGCATAGCTAACTCATATATGAGCAAATTACTTTTCTTCTCAAGTATTTCCAGCTTATTTATAATAATGCTACATGAAAGATGCTAAATCATATAACCATAGTTTTCCTTTTATAAGACTTAAGATAAATATCATTTTATTTAAGCTAAGTAATCATATAAAAGGCTAATAAGTTAAATGGATTGAAATTTTAAATATTAAAGCTAAGAAGCTAAATATTTTTAAGTTTGCAAGTTAAGTCAAAAGCGACCTAAAGGCTAAATATTAGTTACTAGTTTTATAGTTAACAAAATCTATAGGAATAAACAGTCTGCCAGAAGTTAGAACTTGTATTAAAGAGGAGAAAAATGAAAATGAAGATAGGTTTAATTGCTAGAATGCAACTAAATATGTAAAAAGTAAATACTAGAATTACTTACTACAAGTACTAAGAGAGGCTATTCAATCTATTGTGACTTAAGAATTATAGGATACATTTTTAAAAGGCAGTGCTTAATGATTTTTAAAAAGGCAATTTTAAATGATTTTACATAATATGAATTATAATAAAAATATAGTAATAAGAAGGCTAGTAAATATGATCTGCTTAAGACTTGTGATATCTCAATGCTCCAATATTTAGTATTGCTAGAAAAGAAATTCGATATTAGTATATCAATAATATATGTTGAAGTTAATGATTAGCTTTTATCAACACTAACCACAGGTTATATTAAGTATTAAGTATTAAGTTTTAATAGATGAATATCTATTATTTCAAGCAAGGAATTCCTAAGCTTATAGAAATATTTAAATTATGGAGTTGTAAATAGTTCTTTCTTAAGCTTATTATGAATTTCATTATACCTGATCTTTAAATATAGATATTAATTGATTTTTAACCTTTTATTGATTCTATTTAATATTTCTAATTTCTGCTTTAAAATTTACATTTAACTATTATTTTCACCAATTTAGTATACTTAAGCTCATAAAAATTGTTATTTTTCTTTTTGGCACTAGTTTTCTAGCAAGTTCCATTTGTTTTTATAACTCTTAAAGAGTGTTTTGCTTTCTTTTCCTCGACTATTAATTTTGGTTTTTCCAATTTCTTTTCTGATAATTAGATTCAACTATCCAATATTTATACTTTACTCTTCTCTATTTCATACTTAATTTCCTTCTTTCTAATTAAGTTAAAAAGACTTTACTCTCAATGTCTCACTTTATCGTAATTAAAGTTCTTATGATATTCTTATAATTGCCTAAGGATCTTATTAGAATTATGTTACACTTTATTCCGCCTTCTTAATAATAAATACTAATAAATATATTTATTTTTAAACGATAGAAGCATAACTTGATTGTGGTCTTTCTTAATTAGACTAGTAAAAGATAATCTTACTATCTAGAATGTTTTTCCCTTTTAATACTTCAAGATTATTATATTTCCTATTTACTCTTATCTTGGTATTACTTATGGAGCTTACTTTTTCTTAATCTAAGCTTTATACTTAATAGTTAGCAATTATTTGCTTACTCTATCACTTAAGATAGTTAAAAGCTTTTCTTATATTTTCGCTAACCACTTTAACCTTCTTCTTGTGTTTCTCGTTCAATGTATGATGAAGATCTTTAAGGCATTTGAAAATGTTAAATAATACAAGCTTCAAGTTGAAAGTCCTAGGAACTTTAAACAAGTTTCTAAGGATAACTCAAAGAAGTAGGTTATAAAGACTCTAGTAGCTCAAAGATTTCAAAAGCAAAAAGAAGAATTATTGAAGGAAGAGATTCAATAACTTAAAAAACTGCTCACAATCAAGAAAATTTAGCATTCTATCCTTAAGATAACACTAAGTTTAAACCTTAAAAAGCTTCTATAAGCTTATTATAGAATAGTTTAACTTTATAGGTTGAAGTGTTTAAAAAGAATAAAGACTTTAGAAAATATTTATAGTTGAATAAGCTTCAAAAATAAGAGCCAAATTCTGATAATTTTCAAATCATCATATCTAAATAAAGCTCTAATGTATGCCAGTCGCACTCTCGTTTACTATCCTTATATACAAAAAACTTTTCGTCTCACTGTCTTAGTTTATCAAGGGTTATAACGCTCTTCTTCATTTAGACTTAACTTTTTGTCTATTTATAAAATCCTTTAGTATGACTAAGCGATATGCTATTATGAAAGTCATAGCAAAGAAGAAATCTTTATTTTTATTGTCTTATCTACTGAGCTAAGCAAATCTGTCCTATATTTATTGACCTTACTTATTCCTCTCTTTTTATACCAATTTTGATTAAAAAATTTCTTAATTTAACTTCAAGAATCGCATTCTTCAAAAGATTACTATTTAGTGCTTCTATCTATTAAAGTTCAAGGTAAAGCACACTTCGAGTGAAAAGCTATAAAAAGATACCTAATCTTCTACTAGCATGATAGTACTAAACTCTTATTATAAAATTGAAAATATAAGGTTTCTTTCCTTACTCAGTCACCAAAATTCTATTCAAGAAATTATATTCAAATAAGCATAAAAAAATTATGATATAAACTGAAAAAGAGAACTAAGCTTAGATAAGCAGTTATATTTATAAAGCTAGGCTGTAAAGTTAGTTTAATTAAGTTCTTATTAAAATTTAATCAGCACTTATTAGATTCGCATTTCGTTAAAATCCAGGCTAATTTATTTATTATAATTGTATACTATCATGGCTAGTAATATCCAAAATCAAGAAGATAAGGCTTAGACTGTGTAGGTTGTGGAAGTTAAGATTGATATGGAGAAGGAGACGAATGAAGAGGAACTAAAATAGAATTAGCTGAAAGAGTAACTTTCTTTGTAGTAGCAAGAGTAGAAGTAAGAAACAGAACTGGTTGAAGAGAAGTAAAACAATCAGGTAGCTTTGAGTTAGGATTAGTCATTAGAACCTGAAAAGGCAGTTGGATAGTAAACTTTGGAAGGTAACTAGAAATAAAAATAAAACTAGGAATTAGAGTAAAATATGAAGAGATAGGACTAGAACTTAGCTTTGTAAATAGTACCTCAAAATTAGAATTAGGCTCAAGCACAAGTAAATGGCTAGGGAAATTTTTAAACCCAAAATTATTAAAACAGCAATACTCAAATTTAAAATTCCTTAAATCAAATCCTCTCAATCTAACCGTAATACACTTATTAGCAGATGCAGATATCCACAAACGAAGTGAATAACTAATTATAAAATATAGGAGGAATGGATTAATATGTAGAAGTTCGATAAACAGTTCAAAGTTAAATCATCCAATAGAACCCTGACTAAATTTTACAAGGAAGAGTCATTAAAGAAGATCTAAAAATGATCAATCAGGATAGGCAAGCCAGTAAGAGTGGGTATAAATCCTATTTCAAGATATAATCATACTATAAGTTTATATAATTATTCCTTGTATTTAGATTAATGAAAAAGAATTAAACAAAATTCCAGGATTCTTTTGCACTTATTGGTTTTTTGATCTATACATCTACGTTATGCAAATAATCAAGTATACGTTTTTGGAATAGCATGTTAAGGATGCAAATAAGGTCATTTTACCACTAAAGAAAAAGCAGCAGTCGTTTTATCTATTTTAATCGTAGTACTTCTAATATTGTCCCAGTTGTCAATATAATCAACATATCTATTCATGGGTTTTTCACTTTATACTGGCTGTTAGGAGTTATTATAAGATGCTCTAATTAAAAGAAAATGCCTGAAAATTAAATGTGGAAAAGAGCATTTTTCGTTACTGGTAATGAAAGTGATGAGATTCTTGGTAACTAAATGAACGATTTTTTTGAAGTTTCTGAAAGATCCTTTAACTATCTTTAACTCAAGATTTAGAATAAGGATAAGGTTTCTTAAAATTCTATAAATTTTTAAATAGCTAGGAAGGATAGGTTGAGTTTATGGTCTACAATGAGTATCTACTCTAAGAAGTAAAAGTTTTGAATAGATTCGCCTTGTTTTTCACCTTATATACTGTGATTATAATAATAATCACGATTTTCATTTAGATCGCAGTATTTTGAACATTTGATTTAAGACTCTTAATTTTTCATGTTAAAGTAAATAAAAATAGCTTTCTTACTACTTTATCTCCTTTAATGTTTATAAGATAATAATTTAATAAAGCCTAATTATCTTAATGCATGCATTAACTTATTAAGGTTTATGAAGAAATAATCTTAATAATGAGTTATTAAATTAATAAAAATAGATATGGTATATTTTATCTATTCTCTTAATTTTGATTTATATATATTTTTTATTAAGTTATTAAAAGATAAAATCTATTTAGCAGACATTCTTTTCTTTTTGTCTTTCTGTAGTTTTAGATATTAACTTTTTAAATATTTAGTTTTATTCTTTTGCTCATATTTATTTGAGGATTTTACTACAATTTTTACAGTCTTTAAAAATAATCCTTTAGATTTATTCTTTCTATAATCAGTAGACAATCTCTACAGCCAAGCTATTTATTTTTTATTATTATTTGTATTTAATTTAAATTAATACACATTAACTGAAGATAATATATGCTACTAAGATTTTATACCTTAGAGTCCTTTCAATCAATATACTTTCTATTGTCCATGTAATGTCCTTATGATATCCACTATTACTTAATTAGGATGCTACTGAAAATGTAGTTATGCAAGATCTGATATCATAAATAAAGCATTTATTACTTTCAATGATTGGGTAGCTAATTTTAGTTATTCGTATACACCTAAACCCAAACTACTACTATCACAGTTTTTTTAAATCCCCTAGATTTAAAATACTTATTAAAATTTTATTTTTAGATTTCAACTTTATTGCTAAAAATTATTTAACTGCTACGCTTTTTACTTTAACTGTTTAGTTTTATATTCAGATCATTTTAAAAGGGATTCATATTTTAGACCTCTATATTTTTAATTCTAGGATATATCTACTTAAAATATAATTGGGTAGATTAATTATCACTTATAGATTTAGTTCACTAATGAGTTCAATTTACAATTCCTTCTTTTAACTCTACTTACATATTCTCTTATAATTATGTTTCTTATCCTACTTTTATTTTAAATACATCTCACCATTTCACTAACTAATAACTTCTTTTCATATTTCATTTCAGCTTTTAGACTAAAATTATTAATGCTACTATTAAGTAAATCCTACATTAAGAGAAATCCAAATAAAGGCTAATATTATTTATTTAATATCTGCTATTTATAATAAAGAAAGCTATTAACTTTAGCAATCTTCATTATTAATCTATCTTAATTATCTATCTAAAAATAACTACTTTCTTAATTATATTACAGCAATTATAATAAGCATTAGTTATACTAGTATTTAAAAAGTATATATTTCATTTTTATCATAGCATACAGATTCTACGTTTAGATATAATTCTATTCAATCAAGTCTATTCTGTTAATACTATAAGTACATTTACTTAAGTGCTTTAATGCTATTAATCATCATCATTTTTCCTTTTATAATTCAAACTACTTCTTGGATAACCTTTCCAGCTTATTTTTCTTAGTACTATTACCAATTTTCATTTAAGCATTTTTTTATAAAATATGAAGCTTCAAAAGGGTATATTTCATAGCCTTGTTATATTTGAATCTTGTTTGCTTTAATACAGAAATTGCCATATAGATAATATCCATCTAACCATTAAAACACATTTACCACTTATCAGTGCTTTAGTATTCACTTCTTACTGATTTACATATAAAATATGATCTTATTTGTTATTTTTTCATCCCTTGCTTAATTAAGATTATAAAGATATTTAAATAAAGGAATCTTTAGCAAGATCTCCGACTCTCCTTTTTTATCTAGCTTGCTCTTAGAAATGTATTATTTTCCTTACAGTAATAGGAGAATGCTTAGTTAGATGCAAATTTCTTTTAAACTATAGTTCTTTACCTAAATAATTTAACCATAGTTCTTCATATATCTTAATCCTTTTCTTTTTTACAGAACATCTAAGAAATCTTAACTAAATACTAGCTTAAGTCATACTTATACCATTTTTCAAGGAGTTTCTGCATTAAATCATCAACTTCCAAAAAATATTAATGAAGGACTTAAGAAAAGGATTCTTTCCAACTCTAAAGAAGCAGGAGTCAAGAGCTTAATAACACTAGGAGGAACAAAAGAATCTTTTAAAAGTTATTCTAGCACTAACACCATCATCGAAGGAAGAATCGAAGAAGTTAACTAAATCTTCCTTATATCATGAGATCTTAGAGTTTAATCTCTCAGGCTAGATGAGCATGTAATAGCTCATTAAGGTAGTACTAAACCTCTAAGATGAGGTCTAGAAGCTGAGAAGGGAGAATTTGAAGTATAGCTTGGCAGATCTAGCTGGACTACAAGATACTTTAGATCTAATAAAGACAAATCAAGAGAGAGAAAATTGGATACTCTATGGAAATATTAATAAGAACAGTTCAGGTAAACGAATTCTTTGCTACAGAGGATTCAAAATTAAAACTAGTAGATTGAAAACATATTATTAAGCAAGAAAAGCCTCCAAAGTCAGCAGATCCCAATAGAACTGAACATAAACTTAGACAAGATGGAAATAGAAAATAATATATTAATAACTAAGAAAACAAATGAAGAATTATAGCATGGAAACTGTATTACTATTACAAGAGTTAACTACATCTGTGGAAGAATTGTGGTTAATCCTAAAAGGCGAACGAATAATCGTGGAGGAAGAATAGCAAATGAAAAAGAACAGGAACTAAATTTAATGCAGGGAGAATGGAGAAGTCTTCAGATTGAAAACCACCTTAAGTCAGAAGAATTTTTGATTACAGTAGTAGAAGAAAAGCTAGAAGGACAAGACTCAGGAGTCTAGAACTCTTAAAAAGCTAGGCAATCCAAACTTTAAAACATTTATTTAATCGAGATTTGTAGGATATCACAAACAATTTTAATAATAATAATAATCCATTCGCTTTTCTTTATATTTCTTTGTTTTAATAGATTAATTTATTGTTATTTTTCTGTTTTTTAATTTTCTATTAAAACGGCAAATCCTCATTCAAACCTGCATTATAAATTGCTTTTTGTAAATTTTCTTTTAGTATTAATTATTAAGATAAGCTTCCCTTTTTATTAATTTCAGTAGGTTCTTGTAATCAATAAGTTATTCCAATAGTTTGAAAGATTTCTTCACAAGTTATTTACTTTTTTTCAATTTTTAACAGTTATAAATGAGCCTTATTTATTTACTTTTAGTTGGCAGATTTATCTCTATATATTGATATACAATAATACTATATATACAACGCCAACTTTCAGTCTTCTATAAGTCTTACACTTCTATTTACAATGAAATTTCCTCTGATTTAAAAGGATTTGATAATCATATGTTTACTTTATCTTCTTTACTTCAATTTTTTCTTTGCTAAATCGAAGTATTACTTTCATTTTTTAGGTTTCTTTCCACAAACTAACATTTAAAAAATCGCTACTCTTAGCACTAAGCAGTTTACTATTTTTAGTTAGATTAAAAATGACCTTCTAAATTATTTTCCTTTTTTAAACTAAATAACTTAATTTATTTGCGTAGTTAAGTATTATAATTACTTAGTGACTATTCAAATCATAGAAATATATTAGTTATAGTAATTTCAGTTTATAGCAAGTAGAAAAATAGAGATTTATATTCTAAATCTTTTATTATTATCGACTAAAAGTCTAAGAATACTTATTCTAATACTTTCAACTGTCTCCAGCTATCCATTTTATATTGAGGTAGACCTCATTGACATTTTTTATATGGATGATTTTCACTTCCCTCCTTCTAACTAGAGTTTATTCGATATAAAATCTTTTATTTGTAGAATTTGATGTTATTAATATATTTATTGTTAGTTCTCTTCATTTTCTTTAGTCCTCTTGTCTTTTAAGTTATTTTAGTCAAAGCATTACTTTATAAGATATTGAAAAGAATTGAAATGTTAGAATCTCTTTATCTTCTATTTCTACCTCTATTTCGGGAGATTAAAGTTCATAATTTCTTTCTATCTTCTTTTTTCTCAGTTTTTTTCAAACTCATTTTAATCATTTAATTGGTTATTCACAATATCAGTCTTAGTTTCTTCAGTAATCATTATAACTTCTTCTACTTTGTTGGTTTAGATTTATGCATCAATTATTCTGCTAAACTTTATTTTTGAACAAGTTACTTCTGTAAATATGTCTTACTAATGAGATTTGTTCAATATGCATCATCACCTCTCTTATTCTATCTGAAAGAATGTAAATTACCTCATTCTGCTTGCAGACAGTTTTCTTCATCTTTCTTTTTATTTATATACAGATTCATTTTTCTATTCTTTTATCAAGATATTTCCTTAGTTCCCTTATAGTCATTTAACTTATTACAGTGACGGAGATTCAGGTTAATTTTGTTTTTCTCTTCTAGCCTGGCTTATCTTCAAGTATTTTTTGCTATTTTTTGCTGTTTTATTTTATCTATTTTCTCATGCTTTTATTTAAGGAGATTATGGTATATTAAATCTAAATTAAGTCTTAATAATTGAATAAGTCTGATATTTATACTTAATAGCTACTCTTATAGTTAAATAGTAGCACTTTGCTTATTAATTAGTTTGAATACTCTACATCAATTTATTTAACATCTGGTATAAATGCTTTGCTTGATTGCAAATTAAGTAATATAACATTTCTTCTTTTTATGATATTGGACGATATATTCCTCACTGGGATATGGCTTTATTTCTAAAGTTTGGATGTGATTTCATTTATGAAAAGGGTATACAAAATGACAAACCGTTTTTTGAAGAATTTTGTAACGATGGAGATAAAAATACTTGTCTAATTGATAAAAAAGCATAGTAACAGACATTACTACAAGATATAACTGTAATTTACAAAAATGAGTTTATAGATAATTGTCCTCTAAAAAACACTTAAGAAAGTATATGTAACTATACTACTTAATCATACTAATTTAATTCTCTAGATCTATGTTTAAAAGTAGATACACTTTGTTGGAATAAAAATGGAAATGTAAGATATCCTTACACTAATAATTGCCTGATTGAAATATAAGATTACTGTTGCTAATGCGATTAAGAATGTGGCGATTTTAAATAAGATAACTAAGATAGATTTAATAAAAATGTCTGCAAAGTTAAGCAAAATAATAACTATTAGATTCTTAAGGGCTTTTGAAATAATCCCTCTTTATACTATTTTTTTGCTATTATTTTTATTTTTTTAACTATATTTGTTGTACATAGAGCTATTAGAAATCGTAGATAGCGTTAAATTAGTGAATAAGATATTTAAATAAATGTATAAATTAACTAAAGAATAAATCTATATGCTGGATATTCTTTTATTGCAATTATCTTTCTATGAAAACATTTTAGGATCAGCAGAAAGATTTTATTTATGATATTACTTAAAGATATTCTAAACGCTTTAGTATGCTTTATTATCAACCTTGAAGTATCATTGTAAAATTCTAAAGAATACACAAACAAGAAGGACCTAACAACACCCACAATAATATTTCTCATAACTTAGATCTTAAATATATATCTTACTATCTTGTTCATTAGACTTAAAGCTAAAATTATGATTTCAGTCATTTTTTTCTATCTTTTTAGTTTTGCTTTTATTTTAGTGGACTAGGCAATTTAGTTGAACGAGTAGATTCCTCTCATAGAATAATATATACTAGTTAGCATCCTTCTATTTATATTATAGCATATCTTTGCTTATATTTTAGATAAATTCTCTTTATTTTTATTATTTCAGCATCCTCAAGAAGTATAAAACGATAAGAGGAATATTATAACAGCAGAAGGCAAGTAAGATAGGGATATATTTAGAATAGAGAGGAAAGATATAAAACTGGTGGAAAAATAAGTGAAAAAGACAGAAAATATTTAAAGATTTAAATAGCTAATAAAATAAATTGATATAAACAGCTTCAGTCTATATACTAAATTATATATTGTAACTATGCTATAGTTAATATATCTTAAAAGAATGTTCAGTAGTATTTTTATTATTAAGCAAGTTTATGAATTAAATAATGTAGATGTTAAAATCTATTTAAGAAATTATTAGGGAAATTACATAGAAAATATAAATTTATGTATTAAGGCAAAGAAGCAGAGAATTTTAGATATATTATTATGAAAAAAAATTATAAAATTAGGTATAAAATGATAATTGTACTAAACTATAGAAGAATTAAGGTAGTTATACTATAGCCTAATTTTGCTTGTCGTTTAGGTTGAAATTTTGGGCTTTTTCATCTTCAATGATCATTAGACAATTCCTTTATTCTTTCAGTTCCATTTAACGCTGCAATTTGTACTGATTTTTTACTTTTTTTTCTAACTTGTTGATTAGTTCATTCTACTTCTATTCCTAGTTTTTAGATTAACTGCTCTAATCTTGTGAAATATTTCAAAATGCGTTAAGGTGTCTTCCTTAGATAATGAATCTCTATTCTATTTCCTCTACAAGTTCAAGTTTTTTCATTAGCTTTTTTTACCTTTTTTAAACTTTATGACCTCTTGCTGGAGGTCCAACACCATTTTAATAAGTTATTCATAGTTTATTTACTATTATATGATGAGATTCGAGACTTCCGAGTGCATTATATTTTTAGACTATTTTCTAGGCTTTTCTTCAGAGGTAAGAGACTCATTCTGATGAATTAACTTTTTGATACCCTTTTCCTGATACTAGCTTTTCTAGGATTCATTTTATCCTGCTTTATTGGAGCCGTGAAGAATCTGGCTTGATTTCCGACATCTTTTTGTATATTAAGGGAAAATACTAAGCAAAATTTAAAGGATGCTTAGGTGATATTGAATGAATTGAGGAAAATAGCTTAGAAGATTAATACAATTATATTCTTCAAATTCTCTATCATAATGCTTAGCAAGTTCTAGGATAAGAACCTTAAAATACTAACTATAATAGACTTCCTTGAAAGATAATAGATAGTTCCAATGGCGCCAAATAAGCATAAATAGGTTGATAAAATGTGGTTATATAGCAGGGAAGTGTAATTAAGAAGTAATATAGGTAGAATAAAATAAAGCATAAAAGTTAAATAGATATAACTGTAATTACTAATAGCACAAGTAAAAATAGGGTAAAAACAGATTTAATTATTTGGTCTCCTTAAAATATGTTTAAATAAGCAAGGAAAAGAAACTATAAGTATATGGATAAAGAAGGATTTACTTAATTTGTTATAACTGGGAAAGTAATGCTTTCAGCAAGCATAAGATTATTAACCAAGAAGAATTAAAAACAGTATTTAAAGAATTGATAATATTTTTAGTTATTGTATCTTGTAAAAGAACACTAAGCTTCTTATTTGTAAGGATTTTATCTTATTAGTTTTAAAGAAACTAACCAATAATAATCATCTACAGCAGATGGCATAAGCAGAACTAATAAAATATGCTAATAAGGAACTTCATCCTGTATTATAAAGGTTCATTAATAATATGTTGAGATAATAGAAAAACTAGATTTAATCAAATAAGAAAGAATTCTTCCATTTTAGGAAAAAGGATTTAAGAGTTATTGGAAGAATTAAAGATCAATTGTGCTTATGAATATAATTTAAAAAATATATGATAAAATACTAACTTAACGGCTTTATGGTTATATTTATTAACAATAATATGGCACCTAAGAAACAATTAACCTAAAATCAACCTTCTTCTAACTAGAAATAAGATACCTTAATTTAAATTTTATCTCTATAGGCTGAAAATAAAAATCTCTAGGTCGTAGTACAGCAACTATTTTAGCAAATAGATAGCCAAGATATTCAAATCAACTAACTCAAAAATGATAAAAAATTACTGAACACAGAATTTAACTTGAAAGCCTCAACTCATCTAATTAATCAAGAAATTAAAAGAAAAAATACAAAAAATTAGAAATATCAATTAAATAAACCACGAGCTAGTTATACTTAAAGCTATACACGATCCAATGGATATTAAATAATAAAATTTAAATATTATTCAAACATAAAAATAATAGATAATTAATCAAGAAATAAAAACAAAACCTACTATTTGCTAGATCTGTATAAAAATAACCCATATAAAAAGGGTTGCTGGAGATACCATCAATTTCTAAAATACGATAATAGAAAATGCTGTAAAAACCTAACGTGAGTTATACAGAAGAAAAATGATTGAAGTAGAGAAATTACTCAAATTAATAGTAGATACTCAAAGTAAAAGAACTAAGCAATGTTTAGTAAGGACTGAGAAATTATAATTAAATTAAAATGTTCAACAGTGCTAATCTGGACACCGTTTAAAATAAGTTGTTTTATCAGCAACACTTCTCATCATTCTTGACTTTCTAATGAAATTATCTTCACTAAGGTCTTCTCAGTTTCTTTTATTTCTTGTTTTTATTATTTCAAAAGGTACTTCACATCATTTTCTTCTGTAAATATCTCCATGCTAGTTACAATAGAGCCTCTAGTATTTTTCTTATTCTTTACGCCAAAATTTTCTCTTGAATATTCTAAAATTTTTAGCAATTCTTGTACAAATGTCACTTACTCTTACATAGTAGCATTTCTTCCTTACTTATC
>CAMPDV010003335.1:0-47518 GCA_946699065.1 Loxodes magnus | reverse complement strand
TTTCAGTTTTAAGGAGTATGCTTTGAGAAGTAATAAGTATTTAGAAAAGTGAAGAAGTAAAGTAAGAAAAGAAGATAGAATTTCAGTTTTAAGGAGTATGCTTTGAGAAGTAATAAGTATTTAGAAAAGTGAAGAAGTAAAGTAAGAAAAGAAGATAGAATTTCAGTTTTAAGGAGTATGCTTTGAGAAGTAATAAGTATTTAGAAAAGTGAAGAAGTAAAGTAAGAAAAGAAGATAGAATTTCAGTTTTAAGGAGTATGCTTTGAGAAGTAATAAGTATTTAGAAAAGTGAAGAAGTAAAGTAAGAAAAAGAAGATAGAATTTCAGTTTTAAGGAGTATGCTTTGAGAAGTAATAAGTATTTAGAAAAGTGAAGAAGTAAAGTAAGAAAAGAAGATAGAATTTCAGTTTTAAGGAGTATGCTTTGAGAAGTAATAAGTATTTAGAAAAGTGAAGAAGTAAAGTAAGAAAAGAAGAAAGAATTTCAGTTTTAAGGAGTATGCTTTGAGAAGTAATAAGTATTTAGAAAAGTGAAGAAGTAAAGTAAGAAAAGAAGATAGAATTTCAGTTTTAAGGAGTATGCTTTGAGAAGTAATAAGTATTTAGAAAAGTGAAGAAGTAAAGTAAGAAAAGAAGATAGAATTTCAGTTTTAGTTGTATGCTTTGAGAAGTAATAAGTATTTAGAAAAGTGAAGAAGTAAAGTAAGAAAAGAAGAAAGAATTTCAGTTTTAAGGAGTATGCTTTGAGAAGTAATAAGTATTTAGAAAAGTGAAGAAGTAAAGTAAGAAAAGAAGATAGAATTTCAGTTTTAGTTGTATGCTTTGAGAAGTAATAAGTATTTAGAAAAGTGAAGAAGTAAAGTAAGAAAAGAAGAACAAATTTCAGTTTTAAGGAGTATGCTTTGAGAAGTAATAAGTATTTAGAAAAGTGAAGAAGTAAAGTAAGAAAAGAAGATAGAATTTCAGTTTTAATGAGTATGCTTTGAGAAGTAATAAGTATTTAGAAAAGTGAAGAAGTAAAGTAAGAAAAGAAGATAGAATTTCAGTTTTAAGGAGTATGCTTTGAGAAGTAATAAGTATTTAGAAAAGTGAAGAAGTAAAGTAAGAAAAGAAGAACAAATTTCAGTTTTAAGGAGTATGCTTTGAGAAGTAATAAGTATTTAGAAAAGTGAAGAAGTAAAGTAAGAAAAGAAGATAGAATTTCAGTTTAAGGAGTATGCTTTGAGAAGTAATAAGTATTTAGAAAAGTGAAGAAGTAAAGTAAGAAAAGAAGAAAGAATTTCAGTTTTAAGGAGTATGCTTTGAGAAGTAATAAGTATTTAGAAAAGTGAAGAAGTAAAGTAAGAAAAGAAGATAGAATTTCAGTTTTAAGGAGTATGCTTTGAGAAGTAATAAGTATTTAGAAAAGTGAAGAAGTATAGTAAGAAAAGAAAATATAATTTCAGTTTTAAGGAGTATGCTTTGAGAAGTAATAAGTATTTAGAAAAGTGAAGAAGTAAAGTAAGAAAAAAAGATAGAATTTCAGTTTTAAGGAGTATGCTTTGAGAAGTAATAAGTATTTAGAAAAGTGAAGAAGTAAAGTAAGAAAAGAAGATAGAATTTCAGTTTTAAGGAGTATGCTTTGAGAAGTAATAAGTATTTAGAAAAGTGAAGAAGTAAAGTAAGAAAAGAAGAAAGAATTTCAGTTTTAAGGAGTATGCTTTGAGAAGTAATAAGTATTTAGAAAAGTGAAGAAGTAAAGTAAGAAAAGAAGATAGAATTTCAGTTTTAAGGAGTATGCTTTGAGAAGTAATAAGTATTTAGAAAAGTGAAGAAGTGAATTAAGAAAAGAAAATATAATTTGAGTTTGAAGGAGTATGATTCGAGAAGTATTAAGTATTTAGAAAAGTGAAGAAGTGAATAAAGAAAAGAAGATAGAATATCAGTTTTAATGAGTATGCTTTGAGAAGTACTAAGTATTTAGAAAAGTGAAGAAATGAATTAAGAAAAGAAGATAGAATTTCAGTTTTAAGGAGTATGCTTTGAGAAGTACTAAGTATTTAGAAAAGTGAAGAAGTGAATTAAGAAAAGAAGATAGAATTTCAGTTTTAAGGAGTATGCTTTGAGAAGTATTAAGTATTTAGAAAAGTGAAGAAGTAAAGTAAGAAAAGAAGATAGAATTTCAGTTTTAAGGAGTATGCTTTGAGAAGTAATAAGTATTAGAAAAGTGAAGAAGTGAATTAAGAAAAGAAGATAGAATTTCAGTTTTAAGTAGTATGCTTAGAGAAGTAATAAGTATTTAGAAAAGTGAAGAAGTGAATTAAGAAAAGAAAATATAATTTGAGTTTGAAGGAGTATGATTCGAGAAGTATTAAGTATTTAGAAAAGTGAAGAAGTGAATTAAGAAAAGAAAATATAATTTGAGTTTGAAGGAGTATGCTTTGAGAAGTAATAAGTATTTAGAAAAGTGAAGAAGTGAATTAAGAAAAGAAAATATAATTTCAGTTTTAAGGAGTATGCTTTGAGAAGTATTAAGTATTTAGAAAAGTGAAGAAGTAAAGTAAGAAAAGAAGATAGAATTTCAGTTTTAAGGAGTATGCTTTGAGAAGTAATAAGTATTTAGAAAAGTGAAGAAGTAAAGTAAGAAAAGAAGATAGAATTTCAGTTTTAAGGAGTATGCTTTGAGAAGTAATAAGTATTTAGAAAAGTGAAGAAGTGAATTAAGAAAAGAAGATAGAATTTCAGTTTTAAGGAGTATGCTTTGAGAAGTAATAAGTATTTAGAAAAGTGAAGAAGTAAAGTAAGAAAAGAAGAAAGAATTTCAGTTTTAAGGAGTATGCTTTGAGAAGTAATAAGTATTTAGAAAAGTGAAGAAGTAAAGTAAGAAAAGAAGATAGAATTTCAGTTTTAAGGAGTATGCTTTGAGAAGTAATAAGTATTTAGAAAAGTGAAGAAGTAAAGTAAGAAAAGAAGATAGAATTTCAGTTTTAGTTGTATGCTTTGAGAAGTAATAAGTATTTAGAAAAGTGAAGAAGTAAAGTAAGAAAAGAAGAAAGAATTTCAGTTTTAAGGAGTATGCTTTGAGAAGTAATAAGTATTTAGAAAAGTGAAGAAGTAAAGTAAGAAAAGAAGATAGAATTTCAGTTTTAGTTGTATGCTTTGAGAAGTAATAAGTATTTAGAAAAGTGAAGAAGTAAAGTAAGAAAAGAAGAACAAATTTCAGTTTTAAGGAGTATGCTTTGAGAAGTAATAAGTATTTAGAAAAGTGAAGAAGTAAAGTAAGAAAAGAAGATAGAATTTCAGTTTTAATGAGTATGCTTTGAGAAGTAATAAGTATTTAGAAAAGTGAAGAAGTAAAGTAAGAAAAGAAGATAGAATTTCAGTTTTAAGGAGTATGCTTTGAGAAGTAATAAGTATTTAGAAAAGTGAAGAAGTAAAGTAAGAAAAGAAGAACAAATTTCAGTTTTAAGGAGTATGCTTTGAGAAGTAATAAGTATTTAGAAAAGTGAAGAAGTAAAGTAAGAAAAGAAGATAGAATTTCAGTTTTAAGGAGTATGCTTTGAGAAGTAATAAGTATTTAGAAAAGTGAAGAAGTAAAGTAAGAAAGAAGAAAGAATTTCAGTTTTAAGGAGTATGCTTTGAGAAGTAATAAGTATTTAGAAAAGTGAAGAAGTAAAGTAAGAAAAGAAGATAGAATTTCAGTTTTAAGGAGTATGCTTTGAGAAGTAATAAGTATTTAGAAAAGTGAAGAAGTATAGTAAGAAAAGAAAATATAATTTCAGTTTTAAGGAGTATGCTTTGAGAAGTAATAAGTATTTAGAAAAGTGAAGAAGTAAAGTAAGAAAAAAAGATAGAATTTCAGTTTTAAGGAGTATGCTTTGAGAAGTAATAAGTATTTAGAAAAGTGAAGAAGTAAAGTAAGAAAAGAAGATAGAATTTCAGTTTTAAGGAGTATGCTTTGAGAAGTAATAAGTATTTAGAAAAGTGAAGAAGTAAAGTAAGAAAAGAAGAAAGAATTTCAGTTTTAAGGAGTATGCTTTGAGAAGTACTAAGTATTTAGAAAAGTGAAGAAGTGAATTAAGAAAAGAAGATAGAATTTCAGTTTTAAGGAGTATGCTTTGAGAAGTAATAAGTATTTAGAAAAGTGAAGAAGTGAATTAAGAAAAGAAAATATAATTTGAGTTTGAAGGAGTATGATTCGAGAAGTATTAAGTATTTAGAAAAGTGAAGAAGTGAATAAAGAAAAGAAGATAGAATATCAGTTTTAATGAGTATGCTTTGAGAAGTACTAAGTATTTAGAAAAGTGAAGAAATGAATTAAGAAAAGAAGATAGAATTTCAGTTTTAAGGAGTATGCTTTGAGAAGTACTAAGTATTTAGAAAAGTGAAGAAGTGAATTAAGAAAAGAAGATAGAATTTCAGTTTTAAGGAGTATGCTTTGAGAAGTATTAAGTATTTAGAAAAGTGAAGAAGTAAAGTAAGAAAAGAAGATAGAATTTCAGTTTTAAGGAGTATGCTTTGAGAAGTAATAAGTATTTAGAAAAGTGAAGAAGTAAAGTAAGAAAAGAAGATTGAATTTCAGTTTTAAGGAGTATGCTTTGAGAAGTAATAAGTATTTAGAAAAGTGAAGAAGTAAAGTAAGAAAAGAAGATAGAATTTCAGTTTTAAGGAGTATGCTTTGAGAAGTAATAAGTATTTAGAAAAGTGAAGAAGTAAAGTAAGAAAAGAAGATAGAATTTCAGTTTTAAGGAGTATGCTTTGAGAAGTAATAAGTATTTAGAAAAGTGAAGAAGTGAATTAAGAAAAGAAAATAGAATTTCAGTTTTAAGGAGTATGCTTTGAGAAGTATTAAGTATTTAGAAAAGTGAAGAAGTAAAGTAAGAAAAGAAGATAGAATTTCAGTTTTAAGGAGTATGCTTTGAGAAGTAATAAGTATTTAGAAAAGTGAAGAAGTAAAGTAAGAAAAGAAGATAGAATTTCAGTTTTAAGGAGTATGCTTTGAGAAGTAATAAGTATTTAGAAAAGTGAAGAAGTGAATTAAGAAAAGAAGATAGAATTTCAGTTTTAATGAGTATGCTTTGAGAAGTAATAAGTATTTAGAAAAGTGAAGAAGTAAAGTAAGAAAAGAAGATAGAATTACAGTTTTAAGGAGTATGCTTTGAGAAGTATTAAGTATTTAGAAAAGTGAAGAAGTGAATTAAGAAAAGAAAATATAATTTGAGTTTGAAGGAGTATGCTTTGAGAAGTAATAAGTATTTAGAAAAGTGAAGAAGTAAAGTAAGAAAAGAAAATAGAATTTCAGTTTTAATGAGTATGCTTTGAGAAGTAATAAGTATTTAGAAAAGTGAAGAAGTAAAGTAAGAAAAGAAGATAGAATTACAGTTTTAAGGAGTATGCTTTGAGAAGTAATAAGTATTTAGAAAAGTGAAGAAGTAAAGTAAGAAAAGAAGATAGAATTTCAGTTTTAAGGAGTATGCTTTGAGAAGTAATAAGTATTTAGAAAAGTGAAGAAGTGAATAAAGAAAAGAAGATAGAATATCAGTTTTAAGGAGTATGATTCGAGAAGTATTAAGTATTTAGAAAAGTGAAGAAGTGAATTAAGAAAATAAAATAGAATTTCAGTTTTAAGGAGTATGCTTTGAGAAGTAATAAGTATTTAGAAAAGTGAAGAAGTAAAGTAAGAAAGAAGAAAGAATTTCAGTTTTAAGGAGTATGCTTTGAGAAGTAATAAGTATTTAGAAAAGTGAAGAAGTAAAGTAAGAAAAGAAGAAAGAATTTCAGTTTTAAGGAGTATGCTTTGAGAAGTAATAAGTATTTAGAAAAGTGAAGAAGTAAAGTAAGAAAAGAAGATAGAATTTCAGTTTTAAGGAGTATGCTTTGAGAAGTAATAAGTATTTAGAAAAGTGAAGAAGTAAAGTAAGAAAAGAAGAAAGAATTTCAGTTTTAAGGAGTATGCTTTGAGAAGTAATAAGTATTTAGAAAAGTGAAGAAGTAAAGTAAGAAAAGAAGATAGAATTTCAGTTTTAAGGAGTATGCTTTGAGAAGTAATAAGTATTTAGAAAAGTGAAGAAGTAAAGTAAGAAAAGAAGATAGAATTTCAGTTTTAAGGAGTATGCTTTGAGAAGTAATAAGTATTTAGAAAAGTGAAGAAGTAAAGTAAGAAAAGAAGAAAGAATTTCAGTTTTAAGGAGTATGCTTTGAGAAGTAATAAGTATTTAGAAAAGTGAAGAAGTAAAGTAAGAAAAGAAGATAGAATTTCAGTTTTAAGGAGTATGCTTTGAGAAGTAATAAGTATTTAGAAAAGTGAAGAAGTAAAGTAAGAAAAGAAAATAGAATTTCAGTTTTAAGGAGTATGCTTTGAGAAGTAATAAGTATTTAGAAAAGTGAAGAAGTAAAGTAAGAAAAGAAGATAGAATTTCAGTTTTAAGGAGTATGCTTTGAGAAGTAATAAGTATTTAGAAAAGTGAAGAAGTAAAGTAAGAAAAGAAGATAGAATTTCAGTTTTAAGGAGTATGCTTTGAGAAGTAATAAGTATTTAGAAAAGTGAAGAAGTAAAGTAAGAAAAGAAGAAAGAATTTCAGTTTTAAGGAGTATGCTTTGAGAAGTAATAAGTATTTAGAAAAGTGAAGAAGTAAAGTAAGAAAAGAAGATAGAATTTCAGTTTTAAGGAGTATGCTTTGAGAAGTAATAAGTATTTAGAAAAGTGAAGAAGTATAGTAAGAAAAGAAAATAGAATTTCAGTTTTAAGGAGTATGCTTTGAGAAGTACTAAGTATTTAGAAAAGTGAAGAAGTGAATAAAGAAAAGAAGATAGAATTTCAGTTTTAAGGAGTATGCTTTGAGAAGTATTAAGTATTTAGAAAAGTGAAGAAGTAAAGTAAGAAAAGAAAATATAATTTGAGTTTTAAGGAGTATGATTCAAGAAGTATTAAGTATTTAGAAAAGTGAAGAAGTGAATTAAGAAAAGAAGATAGAATTTCAGTTTTAAGGAGTATGCTTTGAGAAGTACTAAGTATTTAGAAAAGTGAAGAAGTGAATTAAGAAAAGAAAATATAATTTGAGTTTGAAGGAGTATGATTCGAGAAGTATTAAGTATTTAGAAAAGTGAAGAAGTGAATAAAGAAAAGAAGATAGAATATCAGTTTTAAGGAGTATGCTTTGAGAAGTACTAAGTATTTAGAAAAGTGAAGAAGTGAATTAAGAAAAGAAAATATAATTTGAGTTTGAAGGAGTATGATTCGAGAAGTATTAAGTATTTAGAAAAGTGAAGAAGTGAATAAAGAAAAGAAGATAGAATTTCAGTTTTAAGGAGTATGCTTTGAGAAGTACTAAGTATTTAGAAAAGTGAAGAAATGAATTAAGAAAAGAAGATAGAATTTCAGTTTTAAGGAGTATGCTTTGATAAGTAATAAGTATTTAGAAAAGTGAAGAAGTGAATTAAGAAAAGAAGATAGAATTTCAGTTTTAAGGAGTATGATTCAAGAAGTATTAAGTATTTAGAAAAGTGAAGAAGTATAGTAAGAAAAGAAAATATAATTTGAGTTTTAAGGAGTATGATTCAAGAAGAATTAAGTATTTAGAAAAGTGAAGAAGTGAATTAAGAAAAGAAGATAGAATTTCAGTTTTAAGGAGTATGATTCAAGAAGTATTAAGTATTTAGAAAAGTGAAGAAGTATAGTAAGAAAAGAAAATATAATTTGAGTTTTAAGGAGTATGATTCAAGAAGAATTAAGTATTTAGAAAAGTGAAGAAGTGAATTAAGAAAAGAAAATATAATTTCAGTTTTAAGGAGTATGCTTTGAGAAGTATTAAGTATTTAGAAAAGTGAAGAAGTAAAGTAAGAAAAGAAAATAGAATTTCAGTTTTAAGGAGTATGCTTTGAGAAGTATTAAGTATTTAGAAAAGTGAAGAAGTGAATTAAGAAAAGAAGATAGAATTTCAGTTTTAAGGAGTATGCTTTGAGAAGTATTAAGTATTTAGAAAAGTGAAGAAGTATAGTAAGAAAAGAAAATATAATTTCAGTTTTAAGGAGTATGCTTTGAGAAGTATTAAGTATTTAGAAAAGTGAAGAAGTGAATTAAGAAAAGAAAATAGAATTTCAGTTTTAAGGAGTATGCTTTGAGAAGTACTAAGTATTTAGAAAAGTGAAGAAGTATAGTAAGAAAAGAAGATAGAATTTCAGTTTTAAGGAGTATGCTTTGAGAAGTACTAAGTATTTAGAAAAGTGAAGAAGTGAATTAAGAAAAGAAGATAGAATTTCAGTTTTAAGGAGTATGCTTTGAGAAGTACTAAGTATTTAGAAAAGTGAAGAAGTGAATTAAGAAAAGAAGATAGAATTTCAGTTTTAAGGAGTATGCTTTGAGAAGTAATAAGTATTTAGAAAAGTGAAGAAATGAATTAAGAAAAGAAGATAGAATTTCAGTTTTAAGGAGTATGCTTTGAGAAGTATTAAGTATTTAGAAAAGTGAAGAAGTATAGTAAGAAAAGAAGATAGAATTTCAGTTTTAAGGAGTATGATTCGAGAAGTATTAAGTATTTAGAAAAGTGAAGAAGTATAGTAAGAAAAGAAGATAGAATTTCAGTTTTAAGGAGTATGCTTTGAGAAGTAATAAGTATTTAGAAAAGTGAAGAAGTGAATTAAGAAAAGAAAATTTAATATCAGTTTTAAGGAGTATGCTTTGAGAAGTACTAAGTATTTAGAAAAGTGAAGAAGTGAATTAAGAAAAGAAAATATAATTTGAGTTTGAAGGAGTATGATTCGAGAAGTATTAAGTATTTAGAAAAGTGAAGAAGTGAATAAAGAAAAGAAGATAGAATATCAGTTTTAAGGAGTATGCTTTGAGAAGTACTAAGTATTTAGAAAAGTGAAGAAATGAATTAAGAAAAGAAGATAGAATTTCAGTTTTAAGGAGTATGCTTTGAGAAGTACTAAGTATTTAGAAAAGTGAAGAAGTGAATTAAGAAAAGAAGATAGAATTTCAGTTTTAAGGAGTATGCTTTGAGAAGTATTAAGTATTTAGAAAAGTGAAGAAGTAAAGTAAGAAAAGAAAATAGAATTTCAGTTTTAAGGAGTATGCTTTGAGAAGTATTAAGTATTTAGAAAAGTGAAGAAGTAAAGTAAGAAAAGAAGATAGAATTTCAGTTTTAAGGAGTATGATTCGAGAAGTATTAAGTATTTAGAAAAGTGAAGAAGTATAGTAAGAAAATGAAAATAGAATTTCAGTTTTAAGGAGTATGCTTTGAGAAGAATTAAGTATTTAGAAAAGTGAAGAAGTGAATTAAGAAAAGAAGATAGAATTTCAGTTTTAAGGAGTATGCTTTGAGAAGTACTAAGTATTTAGAAAAGTGAAGAAGTATAGTAAGAAAAGAAAATAGAATTTCAGTTTTAAGGAGTATGCTTTGAGAAGTAATAAGTATTTAGAAAAGTGAAGAAGTAAAGTAAGAAAAGAAGATAGAATTTCAGTTTTAAGGAGTATGCTTTGAGAAGTAATAAGTATTTAGAAAAGTGAAGAAGTAAAGTAAGAAAAGAAGATAGAATTTCAGTTTTAAGGAGTATGCTTTGAGAAGTATTAAGTATTTAGAAAAGTGAAGAAGTGAATTAAGAAAAGAAGATAGAATTTCAGTTTTAAGGAGTATGCTTTGAGAAGTATTAAGTATTTAGAAAAGTGAAGAAGTAAAGTAAAAAAAGAAAATAGAATTTCAGTTTTAAGGAGTATGATTCAAGAAGTATTAAGTATTTAGAAAAGTGAAGAAGTGAATTAAGAAAAGAAGATAGAATTACAGTTTTAAGGAGTATGCTTTGAGAAGTACTAAGTATTTAGAAAAGTGAAGAAGTGAATTAAGAAAAGAAAATATAATTTGAGTTTGAAGGAGTATGATTCGAGAAGTATTAAGTATTTAGAAAAGTGAAGAAGTGAATAAAGAAAAGAAGATAGAATATCAGTTTTAAGGAGTATGCTTTGAGAAGTACTAAGTATTTAGAAAAGTGAAGAAATGAATTAAGAAAAGAAGATAGAATTTCAGTTTTAAGGAGTATGCTTTGAGAAGTACTAAATATTTAGAAAAGTGAAGAAGTGAATTAAGAAAAGAAGATAGAATTTCAGTTTTAAGGAGTATGCTTTGAGAAGTATTAAGTATTTAGAAAAGTGAAGAAGTAAAGTAAGAAAAGAAAATAGAATTTCAGTTTTAAGGAGTATGCTTTGAGAAGTAATAAGTATTAGAAAAGTGAAGAAGTAAAGTAAGAAAAGAAGATAGAATTTCAGTTTTAAGGAGTATGCTTTGAGAAGTATTAAGTATTTAGAAAAGTGAAGAAGTAAAGTAAGAAAAGAAAATAGAATTTCAGTTTTAAGGAGTATGCTTTGAGAAGTAATAAGTATTAGAAAAGTGAAGAAGTAAAGTAAGAAAAGAAGATAGAATTTCAGTTTTAAGGAGTATGCTTTGAGAAGTATTAAGTATTTAGAAAAGTGAAGAAGTATAGTAAGAAAAGAAAATATAATTTGAGTTTTAAGGAGTATGATTCGAGAAGTATTAAGTATTTAGAAAAGTGAAGAAGTAAAGTAAGAAAAGAAGATAGAATTTCAGTTTTAAGGAGTATGCTTTGAGAAGTATTAAGTATTTAGAAAAGTGAAGAAGTGAATTAAGAAAAGAAAATATAATTTGAGTTTGAAGTAGTATGATTCGAGAAGTATTAAGTATTTAGAAAAGTGAAGAAGTGAATAAAGAAAAGAAGATAGAATTTCAGTTTTAAGGAGTATGCTTTGATAAGTACTAAGTATTTAGAAAAGTGAAGAAGTGAATTAAGAAAAGAAGATAGAATTTCAGTTTTAAGGAGTATGATTCAAGAAGTATTAAGTATTTAGAAAAGTGAAGAAGTGAATTAAGAAAAGAAGATAGAATTACAGTTTTAAGGAGTATGCTTTGAGAAGTAATAAGTATTTAGAAAAGTGAAGAAGTAAAGTAAGAAAAGAAGATAGAATTTCAGTTTTAAGGAGTATGCTTTGAGAAGTACTAAGTATTTAGAAAAGTGAAGAAGTAAAGTAAGAAAAGAAAATAGAATTTCAGTTTTAAGGAGTATGCTTTGAGAAGTACTAAGTATTTAGAAAAGTGAAGAAGTGAATTAAGAAAAGAAAATATAATTTGAGTTTTAAGGAGTATGATTCGAGAAGTATTAAGTATTTAGAAAAGTGAAGAAGTAAAGTAAGAAAAGAAAATATAATTTGAGTTTTAAGGAGTATGATTCAAGAAGTATTAAGTATTTAGAAAAGTGAAGAAGTGAATTAAGAAAAGAAGATAGAATTTCAGTTTTAAGGAGTATGCTTTGAGAAGTACTAAGTATTTAGAAAAGTGAAGAAGTGAATTAAGAAAAGAAGATAGAATTTCAGTTTGAAGGAGTATGATTCGAGAAGTATTAAGTATTTAGAAAAGTGAAGAAGTGAATAAAGAAAAGAAGATAGAATATCAGTTTTAAGGAGTATGCTTTGAGAAGTACTAAGTATTTAGAAAAGTGAAGAAGTGAATTAAGAAAAGAAATATAATTTGAGTTTGAAGGAGTATGATTCGAGAAGTATTAAGTATTTAGAAAAGTGAAGAAGTGAATAAAGAAAAGAAGATAGAATTTCAGTTTTAAGGAGTATGCTTTGAGAAGTACTAAGTATTTAGAAAAGTGAAGAAATGAATTAAGAAAAGAAGATAGAATTTCAGTTTTAAGGAGTATGCTTTGATAAGTACTAAGTATTTAGAAAAGTGAAGAAGTGAATTAAGAAAAGAAGATAGAATTTCAGTTTTAAGGAGTATGATTCAAGAAGTATTAAGTATTTAGAAAAGTGAAGAAGTATAGTAAGAAAAGAAAATATAATTTGAGTTTTAAGGAGTATGATTCAAGAAGAATTAAGTATTTAGAAAAGTGAAGAAGTGAATTAAGAAAAGAAAATATAATTTCAGTTTTAAGGAGTATGCTTTGAGAAGTATTAAGTATTTAGAAAAGTGAAGAAGTAAAGTAAGAAAAGAAAATAGAATTTCAGTTTTAAGGAGTATGCTTTGAGAAGTATTAAGTATTTAGAAAAGTGAAGAAGTGAATTAAGAAAAGAAGATAGAATTTCAGTTTTAAGGAGTATGCTTTGAGAAGTATTAAGTATTTAGAAAAGTGAAGAAGTATAGTAAGAAAAGAAAATATAATTTCAGTTTTAAGGAGTATGCTTTGAGAAGTATTAAGTATTTAGAAAAGTGAAGAAGTGAATTAAGAAAAGAAGATAGAATTTCAGTTTTAAGGAGTATGCTTTGAGAAGTATTAAGTATTTAGAAAAGTGAAGAAGTGAATTAAGAAAAGAAGATAGAATTTCAGTTTTAAGGAGTATGCTTTGAGAAGTACTAAGTATTTAGAAAAGTGAAGAAGTGAATTAAGAAAAGAAGATAGAATTTCAGTTTTAAGGAGTATGCTTTGAGAAGTAATAAGTATTTAGAAAAGTGAAGAAATGAATTAAGAAAAGAAGATAGAATTTCAGTTTTAAGGAGTATGCTTTGAGAAGTATTAAGTATTTAGAAAAGTGAAGAAGTATAGTAAGAAAAGAAGATAGAATTTCAGTTTTAAGGAGTATGATTCGAGAAGTATTAAGTATTTAGAAAAGTGAAGAAGTATAGTAAGAAAAGAAGATAGAATTTCAGTTTTAAGGAGTATGCTTTGAGAAGTAATAAGTATTTAGAAAAGTGAAGAAGTGAATTAAGAAAAGAAAATTTAATATCAGTTTTAAGGAGTATGCTTTGAGAAGTACTAAGTATTTAGAAAAGTGAAGAAGTGAATTAAGAAAAGAAAATATAATTTGAGTTTGAAGGAGTATGATTCGAGAAGTATTAAGTATTTAGAAAAGTGAAGAAGTATAGTAAGAAAAGAAAATATAATTTCAGTTTTAAGGAGTATGCTTTGAGAAGTATTAAGTATTTAGAAAAGTGAAGAAGTGAATTAAGAAAAGAAAATAGAATTTCAGTTTTAAGGAGTATGCTTTGAGAAGTACTAAGTATTTAGAAAAGTGAAGAAGTGAATTAAGAAAAGAAGATAGAATTTCAGTTTTAAGGAGTATGCTTTGAGAAGTACTAAGTATTTAGAAAAGTGAAGAAGTGAATTAAGAAAAGAAGATAGAATTTCAGTTTTAAGGAGTATGCTTTGAGAAGTAATAAGTATTTAGAAAAGTGAAGAAATGAATTAAGAAAAGAAGATAGAATTTCAGTTTTAAGGAGTATGCTTTGAGAAGTATTAAGTATTTAGAAAAGTGAAGAAGTATAGTAAGAAAAGAAGATAGAATTTCAGTTTTAAGGAGTATGATTCGAGAAGTATTAAGTATTTAGAAAAGTGAAGAAGTATAGTAAGAAAAGAAGATAGAATTTCAGTTTTAAGGAGTATGCTTTGAGAAGTAATAAGTATTTAGAAAAGTGAAGAAGTGAATTAAGAAAAGAAAATTTAATATCAGTTTTAAGGAGTATGCTTTGAGAAGTACTAAGTATTTAGAAAAGTGAAGAAGTGAATTAAGAAAAGAAAATATAATTTGAGTTTGAAGGAGTATGATTCGAGAAGTATTAAGTATTTAGAAAAGTGAAGAAGTGAATAAAGAAAAGAAGATAGAATATCAGTTTTAAGGAGTATGCTTTGAGAAGTACTAAGTATTTAGAAAAGTGAAGAAATGAATTAAGAAAAGAAGATAGAATTTCAGTTTTAAGGAGTATGCTTTGAGAAGTACTAAGTATTTAGAAAAGTGAAGAAGTGAATTAAGAAAAGAAGATAGAATTTCAGTTTTAAGGAGTATGCTTTGAGAAGTATTAAGTATTTAGAAAAGTGAAGAAGTAAAGTAAGAAAAGAAAATAGAATTTCAGTTTTAAGGAGTATGCTTTGAGAAGTATTAAGTATTTAGAAAAGTGAAGAAGTATAGTAAGAAAAGAAGATAGAATTTCAGTTTTAAGGAGTATGATTCGAGAAGTATTAAGTATTTAGAAAAGTGAAGAAGTATAGTAAGAAAATGAAAATATAATTTGAGTTTTAAGGAGTATGATTCAAGAAGAATTAAGTATTTAGAAAAGTGAAGAAGTGAATTAAGAAAAGAAGATAGAATTTCAGTTTTAAGGAGTATGCTTTGAGAAGTACTAAGTATTTAGAAAAGTGAAGAAGTATAGTAAGAAAAGAAAATAGAATTTCAGTTTTAAGGAGTATGCTTTGAGAAGTAATAAGTATTTAGAAAAGTGAAGAAGTAAAGTAAGAAAAGAAGATAGAATTTCAGTTTTAAGGAGTATGCTTTGAGAAGTATTAAGTATTTAGAAAAGTGAAGAAGTAAAGTAAAAAAAGAAAATAGAATTTCAGTTTTAAGGAGTATGATTCAAGAAGTATTAAGTATTTAGAAAAGTGAAGAAGTAAAGTAAGAAAAGAAGATAGAATTTCAGTTTTAAGGAGTATGCTTTGAGAAGTATTAAGTATTTAGAAAAGTGAAGAAGTGAATTAAGAAAAGAAGATAGAATTTCAGTTTTAAGGAGTATGCTTTGAGAAGTATTAAGTATTTAGAAAAGTGAAGAAGTAAAGTAAAAAAAGAAAATAGAATTTCAGTTTTAAGGAGTATGATTCAAGAAGTATTAAGTATTTAGAAAAGTGAAGAAGTGAATTAAGAAAAGAAGATAGAATTACAGTTTTAAGGAGTATGCTTTGAGAAGTACTAAGTATTTAGAAAAGTGAAGAAGTGAATTAAGAAAAGAAAATATAATTTGAGTTTGAAGGAGTATGATTCGAGAAGTATTAAGTATTTAGAAAAGTGAAGAAGTGAATAAAGAAAAGAAGATAGAATATCAGTTTTAAGGAGTATGCTTTGAGAAGTACTAAGTATTTAGAAAAGTGAAGAAATGAATTAAGAAAAGAAGATAGAATTTCAGTTTTAAGGAGTATGCTTTGAGAAGTACTAAATATTTAGAAAAGTGAAGAAGTGAATTAAGAAAAGAAGATAGAATTTCAGTTTTAAGGAGTATGCTTTGAGAAGTATTAAGTATTTAGAAAAGTGAAGAAGTAAAGTAAGAAAAGAAAATAGAATTTCAGTTTTAAGGAGTATGCTTTGAGAAGTAATAAGTATTAGAAAAGTGAAGAAGTAAAGTAAGAAAAGAAGATAGAATTTCAGTTTTAAGGAGTATGCTTTGAGAAGTATTAAGTATTTAGAAAAGTGAAGAAGTAAAGTAAGAAAAGAAAATAGAATTTCAGTTTTAAGGAGTATGCTTTGAGAAGTAATAAGTATTAGAAAAGTGAAGAAGTAAAGTAAGAAAAGAAGATAGAATTTCAGTTTTAAGGAGTATGCTTTGAGAAGTATTAAGTATTTAGAAAAGTGAAGAAGTATAGTAAGAAAAGAAAATATAATTTGAGTTTTAAGGAGTATGATTCGAGAAGTATTAAGTATTTAGAAAAGTGAAGAAGTAAAGTAAGAAAAGAAGATAGAATTTCAGTTTTAAGGAGTATGCTTTGAGAAGTATTAAGTATTTAGAAAAGTGAAGAAGTGAATTAAGAAAAGAAAATATAATTTGAGTTTGAAGTAGTATGATTCGAGAAGTATTAAGTATTTAGAAAAGTGAAGAAGTGAATAAAGAAAAGAAGATAGAATTTCAGTTTTAAGGAGTATGCTTTGATAAGTACTAAGTATTTAGAAAAGTGAAGAAGTGAATTAAGAAAAGAAGATAGAATTTCAGTTTTAAGGAGTATGATTCAAGAAGTATTAAGTATTTAGAAAAGTGAAGAAGTGAATTAAGAAAAGAAGATAGAATTACAGTTTTAAGGAGTATGCTTTGAGAAGTAATAAGTATTTAGAAAAGTGAAGAAGTAAAGTAAGAAAAGAAGATAGAATTTCAGTTTTAAGGAGTATGCTTTGAGAAGTACTAAGTATTTAGAAAAGTGAAGAAGTAAAGTAAGAAAAGAAAATAGAATTTCAGTTTTAAGGAGTATGCTTTGAGAAGTACTAAGTATTTAGAAAAGTGAAGAAGTGAATTAAGAAAAGAAAATATAATTTGAGTTTTAAGGAGTATGATTCGAGAAGTATTAAGTATTTAGAAAAGTGAAGAAGTAAAGTAAGAAAAGAAGATAGAATTACAGTTTTAAGGAGTATGATTCGAGAAGTATTAAGTATTTAGAAAAGTGAAGAAGTATAGTAAGAAAAGAAAATAGATTTTCAGTTTTAAGTAGTATGCTTTGAGAAGTACTAAGTATTTAGAAAAGTGAAGAAGTGAATAAAGAAAAGAAGATAGAATTTCAGTTTTAAGTAGTATGCTTTGAGAAGTATTAAGTATTTAGAAAAGTGAAGAAGTATAGTAAGAAAAGAAAATATAATTTCAGTTTTAAGGAGTATGCTTTGAGAAGTATTAAGTATTTAGAAAAGTGAAGAAGTGAATTAAGAAAAGAAGATAGAATTTCAGTTTTAAGGAGTATGCTTTGAGAAGTATTAAGTATTTAGAAAAGTGAAGAAGTAAAGTAAGAAAAGAAAATAGAATTTCAGTTTTAAGGAGTATGCTTTGAGAAGTAATAAGTATTAGAAAAGTGAAGAAGTAAAGTAAGAAAAGAAGATAGAATTTCAGTTTTAAGGAGTATGCTTTGAGAAGTATTAAGTATTTAGAAAAGTGAAGAAGTAAAGTAAGAAAAGAAAATAGAATTTCAGTTTTAAGGAGTATGATTCGAGAAGTATTAAGTATTTAGAAAAGTGAAGAAGTATAGTAAGAAAAGAAAATAGAATTTCAGTTTTAAGGAGTATGCTTTGAGAAGTACTAAGTATTTAGAAAAGTGAAGAAGTGAATTAAGAAAAGAAGATAGAATTTCAGTTTTAAGGAGTATGCTTTGAGAAGTACTAAGTATTTAGAAAAGTGAAGAAGTGAATTAAGAAAAGAAAATTTAATATCAGTTTTAAGGAGTATGCTTTGAGAAGTACTAAGTATTTAGAAAAGTGAAGAAGTGAATTAAGAAAAGAAAATATAATTTGAGTTTGAAGGAGTATGATTCGAGAAGTATTAAGTATTTAGAAAAGTGAAGAAGTGAATAAAGAAAAGAAGATAGAATATCAGTTTTAAGGAGTATGCTTTGAGAAGTACTAAGTATTTAGAAAAGTGAAGAAATGAATTAAGAAAAGAAGATAGAATTTCAGTTTTAAGGAGTATGCTTTGAGAAGTACTAAGTATTTAGAAAAGTGAAGAAGTGAATTAAGAAAAGAAGATAGAATTTCAGTTTTAAGGAGTATGCTTTGAGAAGTATTAAGTATTTAGAAAAGTGAAGAAGTAAAGTAAGAAAAGAAAATAGAATTTCAGTTTTAAGGAGTATGCTTTGAGAAGTATTAAGTATTTAGAAAAGTGAAGAAGTATAGTAAGAAAAGAAGATAGAATTTCAGTTTTAAGGAGTATGATTCGAGAAGTATTAAGTATTTAGAAAAGTGAAGAAGTATAGTAAGAAAATGAAAATATAATTTGAGTTTTAAGGAGTATGATTCAAGAAGAATTAAGTATTTAGAAAAGTGAAGAAGTGAATTAAGAAAAGAAGATAGAATTTCAGTTTTAAGGAGTATGCTTTGAGAAGTACTAAGTATTTAGAAAAGTGAAGAAGTATAGTAAGAAAAGAAAATAGAATTTCAGTTTTAAGGAGTATGCTTTGAGAAGTAATAAGTATTTAGAAAAGTGAAGAAGTAAAGTAAGAAAAGAAGATAGAATTTCAGTTTTAAGGAGTATGCTTTGAGAAGTAATAAGTATTTAGAAAAGTGAAGAAGTAAAGTAAGAAAAGAAGATAGAATTTCAGTTTTAAGGAGTATGCTTTGAGAAGTATTAAGTATTTAGAAAAGTGAAGAAGTGAATTAAGAAAAGAAGATAGAATTTCAGTTTTAAGGAGTATGCTTTGAGAAGTATTAAGTATTTAGAAAAGTGAAGAAGTAAAGTAAAAAAAGAAAATAGAATTTCAGTTTTAAGGAGTATGATTCAAGAAGTATTAAGTATTTAGAAAAGTGAAGAAGTGAATTAAGAAAAGAAGATAGAATTACAGTTTTAAGGAGTATGCTTTGAGAAGTACTAAGTATTTAGAAAAGTGAAGAAGTGAATTAAGAAAAGAAAATATAATTTGAGTTTGAAGGAGTATGATTCGAGAAGTATTAAGTATTTAGAAAAGTGAAGAAGTGAATAAAGAAAAGAAGATAGAATATCAGTTTTAAGGAGTATGCTTTGAGAAGTACTAAGTATTTAGAAAAGTGAAGAAATGAATTAAGAAAAGAAGATAGAATTTCAGTTTTAAGGAGTATGCTTTGAGAAGTACTAAATATTTAGAAAAGTGAAGAAGTGAATTAAGAAAAGAAGATAGAATTTCAGTTTTAAGGAGTATGCTTTGAGAAGTATTAAGTATTTAGAAAAGTGAAGAAGTAAAGTAAGAAAAGAAAATAGAATTTCAGTTTTAAGGAGTATGCTTTGAGAAGTATTAAGTATTAGAAAAGTGAAGAAGTAAAGTAAGAAAAGAAGATAGAATTTCAGTTTTAAGGAGTATGCTTTGAGAAGTATTAAGTATTTAGAAAAGTGAAGAAGTAAAGTAAGAAAAGAAAATAGAATTTCAGTTTTAAGGAGTATGCTTTGAGAAGTAATAAGTATTAGAAAAGTGAAGAAGTAAAGTAAGAAAAGAAGATAGAATTTCAGTTTTAAGGAGTATGCTTTGAGAAGTATTAAGTATTTAGAAAAGTGAAGAAGTATAGTAAGAAAAGAAAATATAATTTGAGTTTTAAGGAGTATGATTCGAGAAGTATTAAGTATTTAGAAAAGTGAAGAAGTAAAGTAAGAAAAGAAGATAGAATTTCAGTTTTAAGGAGTATGCTTTGAGAAGTATTAAGTATTTAGAAAAGTGAAGAAGTGAATTAAGAAAAGAAAATATAATTTGAGTTTGAAGTAGTATGATTCGAGAAGTATTAAGTATTTAGAAAAGTGAAGAAGTGAATAAAGAAAAGAAGATAGAATTTCAGTTTTAAGGAGTATGCTTTGATAAGTACTAAGTATTTAGAAAAGTGAAGAAGTGAATTAAGAAAAGAAGATAGAATTTCAGTTTTAAGGAGTATGATTCAAGAAGTATTAAGTATTTAGAAAAGTGAAGAAGTGAATTAAGAAAAGAAGATAGAATTACAGTTTTAAGGAGTATGCTTTGAGAAGTAATAAGTATTTAGAAAAGTGAAGAAGTAAAGTAAGAAAAGAAGATAGAATTTCAGTTTTAAGGAGTATGCTTTGAGAAGTACTAAGTATTTAGAAAAGTGAAGAAGTAAAGTAAGAAAAGAAAATAGAATTTCAGTTTTAAGGAGTATGCTTTGAGAAGTACTAAGTATTTAGAAAAGTGAAGAAGTGAATTAAGAAAAGAAAATATAATTTGAGTTTTAAGGAGTATGATTCGAGAAGTATTAAGTATTTAGAAAAGTGAAGAAGTAAAGTAAGAAAAGAAGATAGAATTACAGTTTTAAGGAGTATGATTCGAGAAGTATTAAGTATTTAGAAAAGTGAAGAAGTATAGTAAGAAAAGAAAATAGATTTTCAGTTTTAAGTAGTATGCTTTGAGAAGTACTAAGTATTTAGAAAAGTGAAGAAGTGAATAAAGAAAAGAAGATAGAATTTCAGTTTTAAGTAGTATGCTTTGAGAAGTATTAAGTATTTAGAAAAGTGAAGAAGTATAGTAAGAAAAGAAAATATAATTTCAGTTTTAAGGAGTATGCTTTGAGAAGTATTAAGTATTTAGAAAAGTGAAGAAGTGAATTAAGAAAAGAAAATATAATTTGAGTTTGAAGGAGTATGATTCGAGAAGTACTAAGTATTTAGAAAAGTGAAGAAGTGAATAAAGAAAAGAAGATAGAATATCAGTTTTAAGGAGTATGCTTTGAGAAGTACTAAGTATTTAGAAAAGTGAAGAAGTGAATTAAGAAAAGAAGATAGAATTTCAGTTTTAAGGAGTATGCTTTGAGAAGTACTAAGTATTTAGAAAAGTGAAGAAATGAATTAAGAAAAGAAGATAGAATTTCAGTTTTAAGGAGTATGCTTTGAGAAGTATTAAGTATTTAGAAAAGTGAAGAAGTAAAGTAAGAAAAGAAAATAGAATTTCAGTTTTAAGGAGTATGCTTTGAGAAGTATTAAGTATTTAGAAAAGTGAAGAAGTGAATTAAGAAAAGAAAATATAATTTGAGTTTGAAGGAGTATGATTCGAGAAGTACTAAGTATTTAGAAAAGTGAAGAAGTGAATAAAGAAAAGAAGATAGAATATCAGTTTTAAGGAGTATGCTTTGAGAAGTACTAAGTATTTAGAAAAGTGAAGAAGTGAATTAAGAAAAGAAAATATAATTTGAGTTTTAAGGAGTATGATTCGAGAAGTATTAAGTATTTAGAAAAGTGAAGAAGTAAAGTAAGAAAAGAAAATAGAATTTCAGTTTTAAGGAGTATGCTTTGAGAAGTAATAAGTATTAGAAAAGTGAAGAAGTAAAGTAAGAAAAGAAGATAGAATTTCAGTTTTAAGGAGTATGCTTTGAGAAGTATTAAGTATTTAGAAAAGTGAAGAAGTAAAGTAAGAAAAGAAAATAGAATTTCAGTTTTAAGGAGTATGATTCGAGAAGTATTAAGTATTTAGAAAAGTGAAGAAGTATAGTAAGAAAAGAAAATAGAATTTCAGTTTTAAGGAGTATGCTTTGAGAAGTACTAAGTATTTAGAAAAGTGAAGAAGTGAATTAAGAAAAGAAGATAGAATTTCAGTTTTAAGGAGTATGCTTTGAGAAGTACTAAGTATTTAGAAAAGTGAAGAAGTGAATTAAGAAAAGAAAATTTAATATCAGTTTTAAGGAGTATGCTTTGAGAAGTACTAAGTATTTAGAAAAGTGAAGAAGTGAATTAAGAAAAGAAAATATAATTTGAGTTTGAAGGAGTATGATTCGAGAAGTATTAAGTATTTAGAAAAGTGAAGAAGTGAATAAAGAAAAGAAGATAGAATATCAGTTTTAAGGAGTATGCTTTGAGAAGTACTAAGTATTTAGAAAAGTGAAGAAATGAATTAAGAAAAGAAGATAGAATTTCAGTTTTAAGGAGTATGCTTTGAGAAGTACTAAGTATTTAGAAAAGTGAAGAAGTGAATTAAGAAAAGAAGATAGAATTTCAGTTTTAAGGAGTATGCTTTGAGAAGTATTAAGTATTTAGAAAAGTGAAGAAGTAAAGTAAGAAAAGAAAATAGAATTTCAGTTTTAAGGAGTATGCTTTGAGAAGTATTAAGTATTTAGAAAAGTGAAGAAGTATAGTAAGAAAAGAAGATAGAATTTCAGTTTTAAGGAGTATGATTCGAGAAGTATTAAGTATTTAGAAAAGTGAAGAAGTATAGTAAGAAAATGAAAATATAATTTGAGTTTTAAGGAGTATGATTCAAGAAGAATTAAGTATTTAGAAAAGTGAAGAAGTGAATTAAGAAAAGAAGATAGAATTTCAGTTTTAAGGAGTATGCTTTGAGAAGTACTAAGTATTTAGAAAAGTGAAGAAGTATAGTAAGAAAAGAAAATAGAATTTCAGTTTTAAGGAGTATGCTTTGAGAAGTAATAAGTATTTAGAAAAGTGAAGAAGTAAAGTAAGAAAAGAAGATAGAATTTCAGTTTTAAGGAGTATGCTTTGAGAAGTAATAAGTATTTAGAAAAGTGAAGAAGTAAAGTAAGAAAAGAAGATAGAATTTCAGTTTTAAGGAGTATGCTTTGAGAAGTATTAAGTATTTAGAAAAGTGAAGAAGTGAATTAAGAAAAGAAGATAGAATTTCAGTTTTAAGGAGTATGCTTTGAGAAGTATTAAGTATTTAGAAAAGTGAAGAAGTAAAGTAAAAAAAGAAAATAGAATTTCAGTTTTAAGGAGTATGATTCAAGAAGTATTAAGTATTTAGAAAAGTGAAGAAGTGAATTAAGAAAAGAAGATAGAATTACAGTTTTAAGGAGTATGCTTTGAGAAGTACTAAGTATTTAGAAAAGTGAAGAAGTGAATTAAGAAAAGAAAATATAATTTGAGTTTGAAGGAGTATGATTCGAGAAGTATTAAGTATTTAGAAAAGTGAAGAAGTGAATAAAGAAAAGAAGATAGAATATCAGTTTTAAGGAGTATGCTTTGAGAAGTACTAAGTATTTAGAAAAGTGAAGAAATGAATTAAGAAAAGAAGATAGAATTTCAGTTTTAAGGAGTATGCTTTGAGAAGTACTAAATATTTAGAAAAGTGAAGAAGTGAATTAAGAAAAGAAGATAGAATTTCAGTTTTAAGGAGTATGCTTTGAGAAGTATTAAGTATTTAGAAAAGTGAAGAAGTAAAGTAAGAAAAGAAAATAGAATTTCAGTTTTAAGGAGTATGCTTTGAGAAGTATTAAGTATTAGAAAAGTGAAGAAGTAAAGTAAGAAAAGAAGATAGAATTTCAGTTTTAAGGAGTATGCTTTGAGAAGTATTAAGTATTTAGAAAAGTGAAGAAGTAAAGTAAGAAAAGAAAATAGAATTTCAGTTTTAAGGAGTATGCTTTGAGAAGTAATAAGTATTAGAAAAGTGAAGAAGTAAAGTAAGAAAAGAAGATAGAATTTCAGTTTTAAGGAGTATGCTTTGAGAAGTATTAAGTATTTAGAAAAGTGAAGAAGTATAGTAAGAAAAGAAAATATAATTTGAGTTTTAAGGAGTATGATTCGAGAAGTATTAAGTATTTAGAAAAGTGAAGAAGTAAAGTAAGAAAAGAAGATAGAATTTCAGTTTTAAGGAGTATGCTTTGAGAAGTATTAAGTATTTAGAAAAGTGAAGAAGTGAATTAAGAAAAGAAAATATAATTTGAGTTTGAAGTAGTATGATTCGAGAAGTATTAAGTATTTAGAAAAGTGAAGAAGTGAATAAAGAAAAGAAGATAGAATTTCAGTTTTAAGGAGTATGCTTTGATAAGTACTAAGTATTTAGAAAAGTGAAGAAGTGAATTAAGAAAAGAAGATAGAATTTCAGTTTTAAGGAGTATGATTCAAGAAGTATTAAGTATTTAGAAAAGTGAAGAAGTGAATTAAGAAAAGAAGATAGAATTACAGTTTTAAGGAGTATGCTTTGAGAAGTAATAAGTATTTAGAAAAGTGAAGAAGTAAAGTAAGAAAAGAAGATAGAATTTCAGTTTTAAGGAGTATGCTTTGAGAAGTACTAAGTATTTAGAAAAGTGAAGAAGTAAAGTAAGAAAAGAAAATAGAATTTCAGTTTTAAGGAGTATGCTTTGAGAAGTACTAAGTATTTAGAAAAGTGAAGAAGTGAATTAAGAAAAGAAAATATAATTTGAGTTTTAAGGAGTATGATTCGAGAAGTATTAAGTATTTAGAAAAGTGAAGAAGTAAAGTAAGAAAAGAAGATAGAATTACAGTTTTAAGGAGTATGATTCGAGAAGTATTAAGTATTTAGAAAAGTGAAGAAGTATAGTAAGAAAAGAAAATAGATTTTCAGTTTTAAGTAGTATGCTTTGAGAAGTACTAAGTATTTAGAAAAGTGAAGAAGTGAATAAAGAAAAGAAGATAGAATTTCAGTTTTAAGTAGTATGCTTTGAGAAGTACTAAGTATTTAGAAAAGTGAAGAAGTGAATTAAGAAAAGAAGATAGAATTTCAGTTTTAAGGAGTATGCTTTGAGAAGTACTAAGTATTTAGAAAAGTGAAGAAGTGAATTAAGAAAAGAAGATAGAATTTCAGTTTTAAGGAGTATGCTTTGAGAAGTATTAAGTATTAGAAAAGTGAAGAAGTGAATTAAGAAAAGAAGATAGAATTTCAGTTTTAAGGAGTATGCTTTGAGAAGTACTAAGTATTTAGAAAAGTGAAGAAGTGAATTAAGAAAAGAAAATATAATTTCAGTTTTAAGGAGTATGCTTTGAGAAGTATTAAGTATTTAGAAAAGTGAAGAAGTAAAGTAAGAAAAGAAAATAGAATTTCAGTTTTAAGGAGTATGCTTTGAGAAGTATTAAGTATTTAGAAAAGTGAAGAAGTAAAGTAAAAAAAGAAAATAGAATTTCAGTTTTAAGGAGTATGATTCAAGAAGTATTAAGTATTTAGAAAAGTGAAGAAGTGAATAAAGAAAAGAAGATAGAATATCAGTTTTAAGGAGTATGCTTTGAGAAGTACTAAGTATTTAGAAAAGTGAAGAAGTGAATTAAGAAAAGAAGATAGAATTTCAGTTTTAAGGAGTATGCTTTGAGAAGTACTAAGTATTTAGAAAAGTGAAGAAGTGAATTAAGAAAAGAAGATAGAATTTCAGTTTTAAGGAGTATGCTTTGAGAAGTATTAAGTATTTAGAAAAGTGAAGAAGTAAAGTAAGAAAAGAAAATAGAATTTCAGTTTTAAGGAGTATGCTTTGAGAAGTATTAAGTATTTAGAAAAGTGAAGAAGTAAAGTAAAAAAAGAAAATAGAATTTCAGTTTTAAGGAGTATGATTCAAGAAGTATTAAGTATTTAGAAAAGTGAAGAAGTGAATTAAGAAAAGAAGATAGAATTTCAGTTTTAAGGAGTATGCTTTGAGAAGTACTAAGTATTTAGAAAAGTGAAGAAGTATAGTAAGAAAAGAAAATATAATTTCAGTTTTAAGGAGTATGCTTTGAGAAGTATTAAGTATTTAGAAAAGTGAAGAAGTGAATTAAGAAAAGAAGATAGAATTTCAGTTTTAAGGAGTATGCTTTGAGAAGTACTAAGTATTTAGAAAAGTGAAGAAGTGAATTAAGAAAAGAAGATAGAATTTCAGTTTTAAGGAGTATGCTTTGAGAAGTATTAAGTATTTAGAAAAGTGAAGAAGTAAAGTAAGAAAAGAAAATAGAATTTCAGTTTTAAGGAGTATGCTTTGAGAAGTATTAAGTATTTAGAAAAGTGAAGAAGTATAGTAAGAAAAGAAAATATAATTTGAGTTTTAAGGAGTATGATTCGAGAAGTATTAAGTATTTAGAAAAGTGAAGAAGTAAAGTAAGAAAAGAAAATAGAATTTCAGTTTTAAGGAGTATGCTTTGAGAAGTATTAAGTATTTAGAAAAGTGAAGAAGTATAGTAAGAAAAGAAAATATAATTTCAGTTTTAAGGAGTATGCTTTGAGAAGTATTAAGTATTTAGAAAAGTTAAGAAGTATAGTAAGAAAAGAAGATAGAATTTCAGTTTTAAGGAGTATGCTTTGAGAAGTATTAAGTATTTAGAAAAGTGAAGAAGTAAAGTAAAAAAAGAAAATAGAATTTCAGTTTTAAGGAGTATGATTCAAGAAGTATTAAGTATTTAGAAAAGTGAAGAAGTGAATTAAGAAAAGAAGATAGAATTTCAGTTTTAAGGAGTATGCTTTGAGAAGTACTAAGTATTTAGAAAAGTGAAGAAGTGAATTAAGAAAAGAAGATAGAATTTCAGTTTGAAGGAGTATGATTCGAGAAGTATTAAGTATTTAGAAAAGTGAAGAAGTGAATAAAGAAAAGAAGATAGAATATCAGTTTTAAGGAGTATGCTTTGAGAAGTACTAAGTATTTAGAAAAGTGAAGAAATGAATTAAGAAAAGAAGATAGAATTTCAGTTTTAAGGAGTATGATTCGAGAAGTACTAAGTATTTAGAAAAGTGAAGAAGTGAATTAAGAAAAGAAGATAGAATTTCAGTTTTAAGGAGTATGCTTTGAGAAGTATTAAGTATTTAGAAAAGTGAAGAAGTAAAGTAAGAAAAGAAAATAGAATTTCAGTTTTAAGGAGTATGCTTTGAGAAGTAATAAGTATTAGAAAAGTGAAGAAGTAAAGTAAGAAAAGAAAATAGAATTTCAGTTTTAAGGAGTATGCTTTGAGAAGTAATAAGTATTAGAAAAGTGAAGAAGTAAAGTAAGAAAAGAAGATAGAATTTCAGTTTTAAGGAGTATGCTTTGAGAAGTATTAAGTATTTAGAAAAGTGAAGAAGTATAGTAAGAAAAGAAAATATAATTTGAGTTTTAAGGAGTATGATTCGAGAAGTATTAAGTATTTAGAAAAGTGAAGAAGTAAAGTAAGAAAAGAAAATAGAATTTCAGTTTTAAGGAGTATGCTTTGAGAAGTATTAAGTATTTAGAAAAGTGAAGAAGTATAGTAAGAAAAGAAAATAGAATTTCAGTTTTAAGGAGTATGATTCGAGAAGTATTAAGTATTTAGAAAAGTGAAGAAGTAAAGTAAGAAAATGAAAATATAATTTGAGTTTTAAGGAGTATGATTCAAGAAGAATTAAGTATTTAGAAAAGTGAAGAAGTGAATTAAGAAAAGAAGATAGAATTTCAGTTTTAAGGAGTATGCTTTGAGAAGTACTAAGTATTTAGAAAAGTGAAGAAGTATAGTAAGAAAAGAAAATAGAATTTCAGTTTTAAGGAGTATGCTTTGAGAAGTAATAAGTATTTAGAAAAGTGAAGAAGTGAATTAAGAAAAGAAGATAGAATTTCAGTTTTAAGGAGTATGCTTTGAGAAGTAATAAGTATTTAGAAAAGTGAAGAAGTAAAGTAAGAAAAGAAGATAGAATTTCAGTTTTAAGGAGTATGCTTTGAGAAGTATTAAGTATTTAGAAAAGTGAAGAAGTGAATAAAGAAAAGAAGATAGAATATCAGTTTTAAGGAGTATGCTTTGAGAAGTACTAAGTATTTAGAAAAGTGAAGAAATGAATTAAGAAAAGAAGATAGAATTTCAGTTTTAAGGAGTATGATTCGAGAAGTACTAAGTATTTAGAAAAGTGAAGAAGTGAATTAAGAAAAGAAGATAGAATTTCAGTTTTAAGGAGTATGCTTTGAGAAGTATTAAGTATTTAGAAAAGTGAAGAAGTAAAGTAAGAAAAGAAAATAGAATTTCAGAAGTAATAAGTTAAGGAGTATGCTTTGAGAAGTAATAAGTATTAGAAAAGTGAAGAAGTAAAGTAAGAAAAGAAAATAGAATTTCAGTTTTAAGGAGTATGCTTTGAGAAGTAATAAGTATTTAGAAAAGTGAAGAAGTGAATTAAGAAAAGAAAATAGAATTTCAGTTTTAAGGAGTATGCTTTGAGAAGTACTAAGTATTTAGAAAAGTGAAGAAGTGAATTAAGAAAAGAAAATATAATTTGAGTTTGAAGGAGTATGATTCGAGAAGTATTAAGTATTTAGAAAAGTGAAGAAGTAAAGTAAGAAAAGAAAATAGAATTTCAGTTTTAAGGAGTATGCTTTGAGAAGTATTAAGTATTTAGAAAAGTGAAGAAGTGAATAAAGAAAAGAAGATAGAATTTCAGTTTTAAGGAGTATGCTTTGAGAAGTAATAAGTATTTAGAAAAGTGAAGAAGTGAATTAAGAAAAGAAGATAGAATTTCAGTTTTAAGGAGTATGCTTTGAGAAGTATTAAGTATTTAGAAAAGTGAAGAAGTAAAGTAAGAAAAGAAAATAGAATTACAGTTTTAAGGAGTATGCTTTGAGAAGTAATAAGTATTTAGAAAAGTGAAGAAGTGAATTAAGAAAAGAAGATAGAATTTCAGTTTTAAGGAGTATGCTTTGAGAAGTATTAAGTATTTAGAAAAGTGAAGAAGTGAAGAAAAGAAAATAGAATTTCAGTTTTAAGGAGTATGCTTTGAGAAGTACTAAGTATTTAGAAAAGTGAAGAAGTAAAGTAAGAAAAGAAAATAGAATTTCAGTTTTAAGGAGTATGCTTTGAGAAGTACTAAGTATTTAGAAAAGTGAAGAAGTGAATTAAGAAAAGAAAATATAATTTGAGTTTGAAGGAGTATGATTCGAGAAGTATTAAGTATTTAGAAAAGTGAAGAAGTATAGTAAGAAAAGAAAATAGAATTTCAGTTTTAAGGAGTATGCTTTGAGAAGTACTAAGTATTTAGAAAAGTGAAGAAGTGAATTAAGAAAAGAAAATAGAATTTCAGTTTTAAGGAGTATGCTTTGAGAAGTACTAAGTATTTAGAAAAGTGAAGAAGTGAATTAAGAAAAGAAAATATAATTTGAGTTTGAAGGAGTATGATTCGAGAAGTATTAAGTATTTAGAAAAGTGAAGAAGTGAATTAAGAAAAGAAGATAGAATTTCAGTTTTAAGGAGTATGCTTTGAGAAGTACTAAGTATTTAGAAAAGTGAAGAAGTGAATTAAGAAAAGAAGATAGAATTTCAGTTTTAAGGAGTATGCTTTGAGAAGTATTAAGTATTTAGAAAAGTGAAGAAGTGTAAGTAAGAAAAGAAGATAGAATTTCAGTTTTAAGGAGTATGCTTTGAGAAGTACTAAGTATTTAGAAAAGTGAAGAAGTGAATTAAGAAAAGAAAATAGAATTTCAGTTTTAAGGAGTATGCTTTGAGAAGTACTAAGTATTTAGAAAAGTGAAGAAGTGAATTAAGAAAAGAAAATATAATTTGAGTTTGAAGGAGTATGATTCGAGAAGTATTAAGTATTTAGAAAAGTGAAGAAGTAATTAAGAAAAGAAGATAGAATTTCAGTTTTAAGGAGTATGCTTTGAGAAGTACTAAGTATTTAGAAAAGTGAAGAAGTGAATTAAGAAAAGAAGATAGAATTTCAGTTTTAAGGAGTATGCTTTGAGAAGTACTAAGTATTTAGAAAAGTGAAGAAGTGAATTAAGAAAAGAAGATAGAATTTCAGTTTTAAGGAGTATGCTTTGAGAAGTATTAAGTATTTAGAAAAGTGAAGAAGTATAGTAAGAAAAGAAAATAGAATTTCAGTTTTAAGGAGTATGCTTTGAGAAGTACTAAGTATTTAGAAAAGTGAAGAAGTGAATAAAGAAAAGAAGATAGAATTTCAGTTTTAAGGAGTATGATTCGAGAAGTACTAAGTATTTAGAAAAGTGAAGAAGTGAATTAAGAAAAGAAGATAGTATTTCAGTTTTAAGGAGTATGCTTTGAGAAGTACTAAGTATTTAGAAAAGTGAAGAAGTGAATAAAGAAAAGAAGATAGAATATCAGTTTTAAGGAGTATGCTTTGAGAAGTATTAAGTATTTAGAAAAGTGAAGAAGTATAGTAAGAAAAGAAAATAGAATTTCAGTTTTAAGGAGTATGCTTTGAGAAGTATTAAGTATTTAGAAAAGTGAAGAAGTATAGTAAGAAAAGAAGATAGAATTTCAGTTTTAAGGAGTATGCTTTGAGAAGTATTAAGTATTTAGAAAAGTGAAGAAGTGAATTAAGAAAAGAAAATAGAATTTCAGTTTTAATGAGTATGCTTTGAGAAGTACTAAGTATTTAGAAAAGTGAAGAAGTGAATTAAGAAAAGAAGATAGAATTTCAGTTTTAAGGAGTATGCTTTGAGAAGTACTAAGTATTTAGAAAAGTGAAGAAGTGAATTAAGAAAAGAAGATAGAATTTCAGTTTTAAGGAGTATGCTTTGAGAAGTATTAAGTATTTAGAAAAGTGAAGAAGTATAGTAAAAAAAGAAGATAGAATTTCAGTTTTAAGGAGTATGCTTTGAGAAGTAATAAGTATTTAGAAAACTGAAGAAGTAAAGTAAGAAAAGAAGATAGAATTACAGTTTTAAGGAGTATGCTTTGAGAAGTAATAAGTATTTAGAAAAGTGAAGAAGTAAAGTAAGAAAAGAAAATATAATTTGAGTTTGAAGGAGTATGATTCGAGAAGTATTAAGTATTTAGAAAAGTGAAGAAGTATAGTAAGAAAAGAAAATAGAATTTCAGTTTTAAGGAGTATGATTCGAGAAGTATTAAGTATTTAGAAAAGTGAAGAAGTGAATTAAGAAAAGAAGATAGAATTTCAGTTTTAAGGAGTATGCTTTGAGAAGTATTAAGTATTTAGAAAAGTGAAGAAGTGAATTAAGAAAAGAAGATAGAATTTCAGTTTTAAGGAGTATGCTTTGAGAAGTATTAAGTATTTAGAAAAGTGAAGAAGTATAGTAAGAAAAGAAAATAGAATTTCAGTTTTAAGGAGTATGCTTTGAGAAGTATTAAGTATTTAGAAAAGTGAAGAAGTGAATTAAGAAAAGAAGATAGAATTTCAGTTTTAAGGAGTATGCTTTGAGAAGTATTAAGTATTTAGAAAAGTGAAGAAGTAAAGTAAGAAAAGAAAATAGAATTTCAGTTTTAAGGAGTATGCTTTGAGAAGTATTAAGTATTTAGAAAAGTGAAGAAGTATAGTAAGAAAAGAAGATAGAATTTCAGTTTTAAGGAGTATGCTTTGAGAAGTATTAAGTATTTAGAAAAGTGAAGAAGTAAAGTAAGAAAAGAAGATAGAATTTGAGTTTTAAGGAGTATGATTCAAGAAGTATTAAGTATTTAGAAAAGTGAAGAAGTGAATTAAGAAAAGAAGATAGAATTTCAGTTTTAAGGAGTATGCTTTGAGAAATACTAAGTATTTAGAAAAGTGAAGAAGTATAGTAAGAAAAGAAAATAGAATTTCAGTTTTAAGGAGTATGCTTTGAGAAGTATTAAGTATTTAGAAAAGTGAAGAAGTGAATTAAGAAAAGAAGATAGAATTTCAGTTTTAAGGAGTATGCTTTGAGAAGTATTAAGTATTTAGAAAAGTGAAGAAGTATAGTAAGAAAAGAAAATATAATTTCAGTTTTAAGGAGTATGCTTTGAGAAGTATTAAGTATTTAGAAAAGTGAAGAAGTATAGTAAGAAAAGAAGATAGAATTTCAGTTTTAAGGAGTATGCTTTGAGAAGTATTAAGTATTTAGAAAAGTGAAGAAGTAAAGTAAGAAAAGAAAATATAATTTGAGTTTTAAGGAGTATGATTCAAGAAGTATTAAGTATTTAGAAAAGTGAAGAAGTGAATTAAGAAAAGAAGATAGAATTTCAGTTTTAAGGAGTATGCTTTGAGAAGTACTAAGTATTTAGAAAAGTGAAGAAGTGAATTAAGAAAAGAAGATAGTATTTCAGTTTTAAGGAGTATGCTTTGAGAAGTACTAAGTATTTAGAAAAGAGAAGAAGTGAATAAAGAAAAGAAGATAGAATTTCAGTTTTAAGGAGTATGCTTTGAGAAGTACTAAGTATTTAGAAAAGTGAAGAAATGAATTAAGAAAAGAAGATAGAATTTCAGTTTTAAGGAGTATGCTTTGAGAAGTATTAAGTATTTAGAAAAGTGAAGAAGTGAATTAAGAAAAGAAAATATAATTTGAGTTTGAAGGAGTATGATTCGAGAAGTATTAAGTATTTAGAAAAGTGAAGAAGTATAGTAAGAAAAGAAAATAGAATTTCAGTTTTAAGGAGTATGCTTTGAGAAGTAATAAGTATTTAGAAAAGAGAAGAAGTGAATAAAGAAAAGAAAATATAATTTGAGTTTGAAGGAGTATGATTCGAGAAGTATCAAGTATTTAGAAAAGTGAAGAAGTAAAGTAAGAAAAGAAGATAGAATTTGAGTTTTAAGGAGTATGATTCGAGAAGTATTAAGTATTTAGAAAAGTGAAGAAGTATAGTAAGAAAAGAAAATAGAATTTCAGTTTTAAGGAGTATGCTTTGAGAAGTAATAAGTATTTAGAAAAGTGAAGAAGTAAAGTAAGAAAAGAAGATAGAATTTCAGTTTTAAGGAGTATGCTATGAGAAGTATTAAGTATTTAGAAAAGTGAAGAAGTATAGTAAGAAAAGAAAATATAATTTCAGTTTTAAGGAGTATGCTTTGAGAAGTATTAAGTATTTAGAAAAGTGAAGAAGTATAGTAAGAAAAGAAGATAGAATTTCAGTTTTAAGGAGTATGCTTTGAGAAGTACTAAGTATTTAGAAAAGTGAAGAAGTGAATTAAGAAAAGAAGATAGAATTTCAGTTTTAAGGAGTATGCTTTTAGAAGTAATAAGTATTTAGAAAAGTGAAGAAGTAAAGTAAGAAAAGAAAATAGAATTTCAGTTTTAAGGAGTATGCTTTGAGAAGTATTAAGTATTTAGAAAAGTGAAGAAGTGAATTAAGAAAAGAAAATATAATTTGAGTTTTAAGGAGTATGATTCGAGAAGTATTAAGTATTTAGAAAAGTGAAGAAGTGAATTAAGAAAAGAAGATAGAATTTCAGTTTTAATGAGTATGCTTTGAGAAGTACTGAGTATTTAGAAAAGTGAAGAAGTATAGTAAGAAAAGAAAATAGAATTTCAGTTTTAAGGAGTATGCTTTGAGAAGTATTAAGTATTTAGAAAAGTGAAGAAGTAAAGTAAGAAAAGAAAATAGAATTTCAGTTTTAAGGAGTATGCTTTGAGAAGTAATAAGTATTAGAAAAGTGAAGAAGTGAATTAAGAAAAGAAAATATAATTTGAGTTTGAAGGAGTATGATTCGAGAAGTATTAAGTATTTAGAAAAGTGAAGAAGTATAGTAAGAAAAGAAGATAGAATTTCAGTTTTAAGGAGTATGCTTTGAGAAGTATTAAGTATTTAGAAAAGTGAAGAAGTGAATAAAGAAAAGAAGATAGAATATCAGTTTTAAGGAGTATGCTTTGAGAAGTAATAAGTATTAGAAAAGTGAAGAAGTAAAGTAAGAAAAGAAGATAGAATTACAGTTTTAAGGAGTATGATTCGAGAAGTATTAAGTATTTAGAAAAGTGAAGAAGTAAAGTAAGAAAAGAAGATAGAATTTGAGTTTTAAGGAGTATGCTTTGAGAAGTATTAAGTATTTAGAAAAGTGAAGAAGTGAATAAAGAAAAGAAGATAGAATTTCAGTTTTAAGGAGTATGCTTTGAGAAGAACTGAGTATTTAGAAAAGTGAAGAAGTAAAGTAAGAAAAGAAGATAGAATTTCAGTTTTAAGGAGTATGCTTTGAGAAGTATTAAGTATTTAGAAAAGTGAAGAAGTGAATTAAGAAAAGAAAATATAATTTCAGTTTTAAGGAGTATGCTTTGAGAAGTATTAAGTATTTAGAAAAGTGAAGAAGTAAAGTAAGAAAAGAAGATAGAATTTCAGTTTTAAGGAGTATGCTTTGAGAAGTAATAAGTATTAGAAAAGTGAAGAAGTAAAGTAAGAAAAGAAGATAGAATTTCAGTTTTAAGTAGTATGCTTAGAGAAGTAATAAGTATTTAGAAAAGTGAAGAAGTGAATTAAGAAAAGAAGATAGAATTTCAGTTTTAAGGAGTATGCTTTGAGAAGTATTAAGTATTTAGAAAAGTGAAGAAGTATAGTAAGAAAAGAAAATATAATTTGAGTTTTAAGGAGTATGCTTTGAGAAGTATTAAGTATTTAGAAAAGTGAAGAAGTGAATTAAGAAAAGAAGATAGAATTTCAGTTTTAATGAGTATGCTTTGAGAAGTACTGAGTATTTAGAAAAGTGAAGAAGTGAATTAAGAAAAGAAAATATAATTTGAGTTTTAAGGAGTATGATTCGAGAAGTATTAAGTATTTAGAAAAGTGAAGAAGTATAGTAAGAAAAGAAAATAGAATTTCAGTTTTAATGAGTATGCTTTGAGAAGTAATAAGTATTTAGAAAAGTGAAGAAGTGAATAAAGAAAAGAAGATAGAATTTCAGTTTTAAGGAGTATGCTTTGAGAAGAACTGAGTATTTAGAAAAGTGAAGAAGTAAAGTAAGAAAAGAAGATAGAATTTCAGTTTTAATGAGTATGCTTTGAGAAGTAATAAGTATTAGAAAAGTGAAGAAGTAAAGTAAGAAAAGAAGATAGAATTTCAGTTTTAAGGAGTATGCTTTGAGAAGTATTAAGTATTTAGAAAAGTGAAGAAGTGAATTAAGAAAAGAAAATATAATTTCAGTTTTAAGGAGTATGCTTTGAGAAGTAATAAGTATTTAGAAAAGTGAAGAAGTAAAGTAAGAAAAGAATATAGAATTTCAGTTTTAATGAGTATGCTTTGAGAAGTAATAAGTATTAGAAAAGTGAAGAAGTGAATAAAGAAAAGAAAATATAATTTGAGTTTTAAGGAGTATGCTTTGAGAAGTATTAAGTATTTAGAAAAGTGAAGAAGTAAAGTAAGAAAAGAAGATAGAATTTCAGTTTTAATGAGTATGCTTTGAGAAGTAATAAGTATTTAGAAAAGTGAAGAAGTATAGTAAGAAAAGAAAATATAATTTGAGTTTGAAGGAGTATGCTTTGAGAAGTATTAAGTATTTAGAAAAGTGAAGAAGTAAAGTAAGAAAAGAAGATAGAATTTCAGTTTTAAGTAGTATGCTTAGAGAAGTAATAAGTATTTAGAAAAGTGAAGAAGTAAAGTAAGAAAAGAAAATAGAATTTCAGTTTTAAGGAGTATGCTTTGAGAAGTATTAAGTATTTAGAAAAGTGAAGAAGTAAAGTAAGAAAAGAAGATAGAATTTCAGTTTTAATGAGTATGCTTTGAGAAGTAATAAGTATTTAGAAAAGTGAAGAAGTGAATTAAGAAAAGAAAATATAATTTGAGTTTTAAGGAGTATGCTTTGAGAAGTATTAAGTATTTAGAAAAGTGAAGAAGTAAAGTAAGAAAAGAAGATAGAATTTCAGTTTTAATGAGTATGCTTTGAGAAGTAATAAGTATTTAGAAAAGTGAAGAAGTGAATTAAGAAAAGAAAATATAATTTGAGTTTGAAGGAGTATGATTCGAGAAGTATCAAGTATTTAGAAAAATGAAGAAGTGAATTAAGAAAAGAAGATAGAATTTCAGTTTTAAGTAGTATGCTTAGAGAAGTAATAAGTATTTAGAAAAGTGAAGAAGTATAGTAAGAAAAGAAGATAGAATTTCAGTTTTAAGGAGTATGCTTTGAGAAGTATTGAGTATTTAGAAAAGTGAAGAAGTAAAGTAAGAAAAGAAGATAGAATTTCAGTTTTAAGTAGTATGCTTAGAGAAGTAATAAGTATTTAGAAAAATGAAGAAGTGAATTAAGAAAAGAATATAGAATTTCAGTTTTAAGTAGTATGCTTAGAGAAGTAATAAGTATTTAGAAAAGTGAAGAAGTGAATTAAGAAAAGAAGATAGAATTTCAGTTTTAAGGAGTATGCTTTGAGAAGTACTAAGTATTTGGAAAAGTGAAGAAGTGAATTAAGAAAAGAAGATAGAATTTCAGTTTTAATGAGTATGCTTTGAGAAGTAATAAGTATTTTGAAAAGTGAATAAGTAAAGTAAGAAAAGAAGATAGAATTTCAGTTTTAATGAGTATGATTTGAGAAGTAATAAGTATTTAGAAAAGTGAAGAAGTGAATTAAGAAAAGAAGATAGAATTTCAGTTTTAAGGAGTATGCTTTGAGAAGTATTAAGTATTTAGAAAAGTGAAGAAGTAAAGTAAGAAAAGAAAATAGAATTTCAGTTTTAAGTAGTATGCTTAGAGAAGTAATAAGTATTTAGAAAAATGAAGAAGTGAATTAAGAAAAGAAGATAGAATTTCAGTTTTAAGGAGTATGATTCGAGAAGTATTAAGTATTTAGAAAAGTGAAGAAGTGAATTAAGAAAAGAAAATATAATTTCAGTTTTAAGGAGTATGCTTTGAGAAGTATTAAGTATTTAGAAATTTGAAGAAGTAAAGTAAGAAAAGAAGATAGAATTTCAGTTTTAATGAGTATGCTTTGAGAAGTAATAAGTATTTAGAAAAGTGAAGAAGTGAATAAAGAAAAGAAAATATAATTTGAGTTTTAAGGAGTATGCTTTGAGAAGTATTAAGTATTTAGAAAAGTGAAGAAGTAAAGTAAGAAAAGAAGATAGAATTTCAGTTTTAATGAGTATGCTTTGAGAAGTAATAAGTATTTAGAAAAGTGAAGAAGTGAATTAAGAAAAGAAAATATAATTTGAGTTTGAAGGAGTATGATTCGAGAAGTATCAAGTATTTAGAAAAGTGAAGAAGTAAAGTAAGAAAAGAAGATAGAATTTCAGTTTTAAGTAGTATGCTTAGAGAAGTAATAAGTATTTAGAAAAATGAAGAAGTGAATTAAGAAAAGAAGATAGAATTTCAGTTTTAAGGAGTATGCTTTGAGAAGTATTAAGTATTTAGAAAAGTGAAGAAGTATAGTAAAAAAAGAAGATAGAATTTCAGTTTTAAGGAGTATGCTTTGAGAAGTATTAAGTATTTAGAAAAGTGAAGAAATGAATTAAGAAAAGAAAATAGAATTTCAGTTTTAATGAGTATGCTTTGAGAAGTAATAAGTATTTAGAAAAGTGAAGAAGTAAAGTAAGAAAAGAAGATAGAATTTCAGTTTTAAGGAGTATGCTTTGAGAAGTAATAAGTTGATAGAAAAGTGAAGAAGTAAAGTAAGAAAAGAAGATAGAATTTCAGTTTTAAGGAGTATGCTTTGAGAACAAATAAGTATTTAAAAAAGTGAATAAGTAAAGTAAGAAAAGAAGATAGAATTTCAGTTTTAAGGAGTATGCTTTGAGAAGTAATAAGTATTTAAAAAAGTGAAGAAGTATAGTAAGAAAAGAAAATAGAATTTCAGTTTTAAGGAGTATGCTTTGAGAAGTAATAAGTATTAGAAAAGTGAAGAAGTAAAGTAAGAAAAGAAGATAGAATTTCAGTTTTAAGGAGTATGCTTTGAGAAGTAATAAGTATTAGAAAAGTGAAGAAGTAAAGTAAGAAAAGAAGATAGAATTTCAGTTTTAAGGAGTATGCTTTGAGAAGTATTAAGTATTTAGAAAAGTGAAGAAGTGAATAAAGAAAAGAAGATAGAATTTGAGTTTTAATGAGTATGCTTTGAGAAGTATTAAGTATTTAGAAAAGTGAAGAAGTAAAGTAAGAAAAGAAGATAGAATTTCAGTTTTAATGAGTATGCTTTGAGAAGTAATAAGTATTTAGAAAAGTGAAGAAGTGAATTAAGAAAAGAAAATATAATTTGAGTTTGAAGGAGTATGATTCGAGAAGTATCAAGTATTTAGAAAAGTGAAGAAGTATAGTAAGAAAAGGTGATAGAATTTGAGTTTTAAGTAGTATGCTTAGAGAAGTAATAAGTATTTAGAAAAGTGAAGAAGTGAATTAAGAAAAGAAGATAGAATTTCAGTTTTAAGGAGTATGCTTTGAGAAGTATTGAGTATTTAGAAAAGTGAAGAAGTAAAGTAAGAAAAGAAGATAGAATTTCAGTTTTAAGTAGTATGCTTAGAGAAGTAATAAGTATTTAGAAAAATGAAGAAGTGAATTAAGAAAAGAAGATAGAATTTCAGTTTTAAGGAGTATGCTTTGAGAAGTATTAAGTATTTAGAAAAGTGAAGAAGTATAGTAAAAAAAAAAGATAGAATTTCAGTTTTAATGAGTATGCTTTGAGAAGTAATAAGTATTTAGAAAAGTGAAGAAGTAAAGTAAGAAAAGAAGATAGAATTTGAGTTTTAAGGAGTATGCTTTGAGAAGTATTAAGTATTTAGAAAAGTGAAGAAGTAAAGTAAGAAAAGAAGATAGAATTTCAGTTTTAAGGAGTATGCTTTGAGAAGTAATAAGTATTAGAAAAGTGAAGAAGTAAAGTAAGAAAAGAAGATAGAATTTCAGTTTTAAGGAGTATGCTTTGAGAAGTATTAAGTATTTAGAAAAGTGAAGAAGTAAAGTAAGAAAAGAAGATAGAATTTGAGTTTTAAGGAGTATGCTTTGAGAAGTATTAAGTATTTAGAAAAGTGAAGAAGTGAATTAAGAAAAGAAAATATAATTTGAGTTTGAAGGAGTATGATTCGAGAAGTATTAAGTATTTAGAAAAGTGAAGAAGTGAATAAAGAAAAGAAGATAGAATTTGAGTTTTAAGGAGTATGCTTTGAGAAGTATTAAGTATTTAGAAAAGTGAAGAAGTAAAGTAAGAAAAGAAGATAGAATTTCAGTTTTAATGAGTATGCTTTGAGAAGTAATAAGTATTTAGAAAAGTGAAGAAGTGAATTAAGAAAAGAAAATATAATTTGAGTTTGAAGGAGTATGATTCGAGAAGTATCAAGTATTTAGAAAAGTGAAGAAGTATAGTAAGAAAAGGTGATAGAATTTGAGTTTTAAGTAGTATGCTTAGAGAAGTAATAAGTATTTAGAAAAGTGAAGAAGTGAATTAAGAAAAGAAGATAGAATTTCAGTTTTAAGGAGTATGCTTTGAGAAGTATTGAGTATTTAGAAAAGTGAAGAAGTATAGTAAGAAAAGGTGATAGAATTTGAGTTTTAAGTAGTATGCTTAGAGAAGTAATAAGTATTTAGAAAAGTGAAGAAGTGAATTAAGAAAAGAAGATAGAATTTCAGTTTTAAGGAGTATGCTTTGAGAAGTACTAAGTATTTGGAAAAGTGAAGAAGTGAATTAAGAAAAGAATATAGAATTTCAGTTTTAAGGAGTATGCTTTGAGAAGTATTGAGTATTTAGAAAAATGAAGAAGTGAATTAAGAAAAGAATATAGAATTTCAGTTTTAAGTAGTATGCTTAGAGAAGTAATAAGTATTTAGAAAAGTGAAGAAGTGAATTAAGAAAAGAAGATAGAATTTCAGTTTTAAGGAGTATGCTTTGAGAAGTACTAAGTATTTGGAAAAGTGAAGAAGTGAATTAAGAAAAGAAGATAGAATTTCAGTTTTAATGAGTATGCTTTGAGAAGTAATAAGTATTTAGAAAAGTGAAGAAGTATAGTAAAAAAAGAAGATAGAATTTCAGTTTTAATGAGTATGATTTGAGAAGTAATAAGTATTTAGAAAAGTGAAGAAGTGAATTAAGAAAAGAAGATAGAATTTCAGTTTTAATGAGTATGCTTTGAGAAGTATTAAGTATTTAGAAAAGTGAAGAAGTAAAGTAAGAAAAGAAGATAGAATTTCAGTTTTAAGGAGTATGCTTTGAGAAGTATTAAGTATTTAGAAAAGTGAAGAAGTAAAGTAAGAAAAGAAGATAGAATTTGAGTTTTAAGTAGTATGCTTAGAGAAGTAATAAGTATTAGAAAAGTGAAGAAGTAAAGTAAGAAAAGAAGATAGAATTTCAGTTTTAAGGAGTATGTTTTGAGAAGTATTAAGTATTTTGAAAAGTGAAGAAGTAAAGTAAGAAAAGAAGATAGAATTTGAGTTTTAAGGAGTATGCTTTGAGAAGTATTAAGTATTTAGAAAAGTGAAGAAGTGAATTAAGAAAAGAAGATAGAATTTCAGTTTTAATGAGTATGCTTTGAGAAGTATTAAGTATTTAGAAAAGTGAAGAAGTGAATTAAGAAAAGAAAATATAATTTGAGTTTGAAGGAGTATGATTCGAGAAGTATTAAGTATTTAGAAAAGTGAAGAAGTAAAGTAAGAAAAGAAGATAGAATTTCAGTTTTAATGAGTATGCTTTGAGAAGTACTGAGTATTTAGAAAAGTGAAGAAGTAAAGTAAGAAAAGAAGATAGAATTTGAGTTTTAAGGAGTATGCTTTGAGAAGTATTAATTATTTAGAAAAGTGAAGAAGTAAAGTAAGAAAAGAAGATAGAATTTGAGTTTTAAGGAGTATGCTTTGAGAAGTATTAAGTATTTAGAAAAGTGAAGAAGTGAATTAAGAAAAGAAAATATAATTTGAGTTTGAAGGAGTATGATTCGAGAAGTATTAAGTATTTAGAAAAGTGAAGAAGTGAATAAAGAAAAGAAGATAGAATTTGAGTTTTAAGGAGTATGCTTTGAGAAGTATTAAGTATTTAGAAAAGTGAAGAAGTAAAGTAAGAAAAGAAGATAGAATTTCAGTTTTAATGAGTATGCTTTGAGAAGTAATAAGTATTTAGAAAAGTGAAGAAGTGAATTAAGAAAAGAAAATATAATTTGAGTTTGAAGGAGTATGATTCGAGAAGTATCAAGTATTTAGAAAAGTGAAGAAGTATAGTAAGAAAAGAAGATAGAGTTTCAGTTTTAAGTAGTATGCTTTTAGAAGTAATAAGTATTTGAAAGTGAAGAAGTAAAGTAAGAAAAGAAGATAGAATTTCAGTTTTAAGGAGTATGCTTTTAGAAGTAATAAGTATTTAGAAAAGTGAGTAAGTAAAGTAAGAAAAGAAGATAGAATTTCAGTTTTAAGTAGTATGCTTAGAGAAGTAATAAGTATTTAGAAAAATGAAGAAGTGAATTAAGAAAAGAAGATAGAATTTCAGTTTTAAGTAGTATGCTTAGAGAAGTAATAAGTATTTAGAAAAGTGAAGAAGTATAGTAAGAAAAGAAGATAGAATTTCAGTTTTAAGTAGTATGCTTAGAGAAGTAATAAGTATTTAGAAAAGTGAAGAAGTAAAGTAAGAAAAGAAGATAGAATTTCAGTTTTAAGGAGTATGCTTTGAGAAGTATTAAGTATTTAGAAAAGTGAAGAAGTAAAGTAAGAAAAGAAAATATAATTTGAGTTTGAAGGAGTATGATTCGAGAAGTATTAAGTATTTAGAAAAGTGAAGAAGTAAAGTAAGAAAAGAAGATAGAATTTCAGTTTTAAGGAGTATGCTTTGAGAAGTATTAAGTATTTAGAAAAGTGAAGAAGTAAAGTAAGAAAAGAAGATAGAATTTCAGTTTTAATGAGTATGCTTTGAGAAGTAATAAGTATTAGAAAAGTGAAGAAGTAAAGTAAGAAAAGAAGATAGAATTTCAGTTTTAAGGAGTATGCTTTGAGAAGTATTAAGTATTTAGAAAAGTGAAGAAGTAAAGTAAGAAAAGAAGATAGAATTTGAGTTTTAATGAGTATGCTTTGAGAAGTAATAAGTATTTAGAAAAGTGAAGAAGTGAATTAAGAAAAGAAAATATAATTTGAGTTTGAAGGAGTATGATTCGAGAAGTATCAAGTATTTAGAAAAGTGAAGAAGTATAGTAAGAAAAGGTGATAGAATTTGAGTTTTAAGTAGTATGCTTAGAGAAGTAATAAGTATTTAGAAAAGTGAAGAAGTAAAGTAAGAAAAGAAGATAGAATTTGAGTTTTAAGGAGTATGCTTTGAGAAGTATTAAGTATTTAGAAAAGTGAAGAAGTAAAGTAAGAAAAGAAGATAGAATTTCAGTTTTAAGGAGTATGCTTTGAGAAGTAATAAGTATTAGAAAAGTGAAGAAGTAAAGTAAGAAAAGAAGATAGAATTTCAGTTTTAAGGAGTATGCTTTGAGAAGTATTAAGTATTTAGAAAAGTGAAGAAGTAAAGTAAGAAAAGAAGATAGAATTTGAGTTTTAAGGAGTATGCTTTGAGAAGTATTAAGTATTTAGAAAAGTGAAGAAGTGAATTAAGAAAAGAAAATATAATTTGAGTTTGAAGGAGTATGATTCGAGAAGTATTAAGTATTTAGAAAAGTGAAGAAGTGAATAAAGAAAAGAAGATAGAATTTGAGTTTTAAGGAGTATGCTTTGAGAAGTATTAAGTATTTAGAAAAGTGAAGAAGTAAAGTAAGAAAAGAAGATAGAATTTCAGTTTTAATGAGTATGCTTTGAGAAGTAATAAGTATTTAGAAAAGTGAAGAAGTGAATTAAGAAAAGAAAATATAATTTGAGTTTGAAGGAGTATGATTCGAGAAGTATCAAGTATTTAGAAAAGTGAAGAAGTATAGTAAGAAAAGGTGATAGAATTTGAGTTTTAAGTAGTATGCTTAGAGAAGTAATAAGTATTTAGAAAAGTGAAGAAGTGAATTAAGAAAAGAAGATAGAATTTCAGTTTTAAGGAGTATGCTTTGAGAAGTATTGAGTATTTAGAAAAGTGAAGAAGTATAGTAAGAAAATGTGATAGAATTTGAGTTTTAAGTAGTATGCTTAGAGAAGTAATAAGTATTTAGAAAAGTGAAGAAGTGAATTAAGAAAAGAAGATAGAATTTCAGTTTTAAGGAGTATGCTTTGAGAAGTACTAAGTATTTAGAAAACTGAAGAAGTGAATTAAGAAAAGAATATAGAATTTCAGTTTTAAGGAGTATGCTTTGAGAAGTATTGAGTATTTAGAAAAATGAAGAAGTGAATTAAGAAAAGAATATAGAATTTCAGTTTTAAGTAGTATGCTTAGAGAAGTAATAAGTATTTAGAAAAGTGAAGAAGTGAATTAAGAAAAGAAGATAGAATTTCAGTTTTAAGTAGTATGCTTAGAGAAGTAATAAGTATTTAGAAAAGTGAAGAAGTAAAGTAAGAAAAGAAGATAGAATTTCAGTTTTAAGGAGTATGCTTTGAGAAGTAATAAGTATTTAGAAAAGTGAAGAAGTAAAGTAAGAAAAGAAGATAGAATTTCAGTTTTAAGGAGTATGCTTTGAGAAGTATTAAGTATTTAGAAAAGTGAAGAAGTAAAGTAAGAAAAGAAAATATAATTTGAGTTTGAAGGAGTATGATTCGAGAAGTATTAAGTATTTAGAAAAGTGAAGAAGTGAATAAAGAAAAGAAGATAGAATTTCAGTTTTAAGGAGTATGCTTTGAGAAGTACTAAGTATTTGGAAAAGTGAAGAAGTAAAGTAAGAAAAGAAGATAGAATTTGAGTTTTAAGGAGTATGCTTTGAGAAGTATTAAGTATTTAGAAAAGTGAAGAAGTGAATTAAGAAAAGAAGATAGAATTTCAGTTTTAATGAGTATGCTTTGAGAAGTATTAAGTATTTAGAAAAGTGAAGAAGTGAATTAAGAAAAGAAAATATAATTTGAGTTTGAAGGAGTATGATTCGAGAAGTATTAAGTATTTAGAAAAGTGAAGAAGTAAAGTAAGAAAAGAAGATAGAATTTCAGTTTTAAGGAGTATGCTTTGAGAAGTAATAAGTATTAGAAAAGTGAAGAAGTAAAGTAAGAAAAGAAGATAGAATTTGAGTTTTAAGGAGTATGCTTTGAGAAGTATTAATTATTTAGAAAAGTGAAGAAGTAAAGTAAGAAAAGAAGATAGAATTTGAGTTTTAAGGAGTATGCTTTGAGAAGTATTAAGTATTTAGAAAAGTGAAGAAGTGAATTAAGAAAAGAAAATAGAATTTGAGTTTTAAGGAGTATGCTTTGAGAAGTATTAAGTATTTAGAAAAGTGAAGAAGTGAATTAAGAAAAGAAGATAGAATTTGAGTTTTAAGGAGTATGCTTTGAGAAGTATTAAGTATTTTGAAAAGTGAAGAAGTAAAGTAAGAAAAGAAGATAGAATTTCAGTTTTAATGAGTATGCTTTGAGAAGTAATAAGTATTAGAAAAGTGAAGAAGTAAAGTAAGAAAAGAAGATAGAATTTCAGTTTTAAGGAGTATGCTTTGAGAAGTATTAAGTATTTAGAAAAGTGAAGAAGTAAAGTAAGAAAAGAAGATAGAATTTGAGTTTTAAGGAGTATGCTTTGAGAAGTATTAAGTATTTAGAAAAGTGAAGAAGTGAATAAAGAAAAGAAGATAGAATTTGAGTTTTAAGGAGTATGCTTTGAGAAGTACTAAGTATTTAGAAAAGTGAAGAAGTAAAGTAAGAAAAGAAGATAGAATTTGAGTTTTAAGGAGTATGCTTTGAGAAGTAATAAGTATTTAGAAAACTGAAGAAGTAAAGTAAGAAAAGAAAATATAATTTGAGTTTTAAGGAGTATGCTTTGAGAAGTATTGAGTATTTAGAAAAGTGAAGAAGTGAATTAAGAAAAGAAGATAGAATTTCAGTTTTAATGAGTATGCTTTGAGAAGTATTGAGTATTTTGAAAAGTGAAGAAGTGAAGTAAGAAAAGAAGATAGAATTTCAGTTTTAAGGAGTATGCTTTGAGAAGTATTAAGTATTTAGAAAAGTGAAGAAGTATAGTAAGAAAAGAAAATATAATTTGAGTTTTAAGGAGTATGCTTTGAGAAGTATTAAGTATTTAGAAAAGTGAAGAAGTGAATTAAGAAAAGAAGATAGAATTTCAGTTTTAATGAGTATGCTTTGAGAAGTATTGAGTATTTTGAAAAGTGAAGAAGTGAATAAAGAAAAGAAGATAGAATTTGAGTTTTAAGGAGTATGCTTTGAGAAGTATTAAGTATTTAGAAAAGTGAAGAAGTGAAGTAAGAAAAGAAGATAGAATTTCAGTTTTAATGAGTATGCTTTGAGAAGTAATAAGTATTTAGAAAAGTGAAGAAGTAAAGTAAGAAAAGAAGATAGAATTTCAGTTTTAATGAGTATGCTTTGAGAAGTAATAAGTATTTAGAAAAGTGAAGAAGTAAAGTAAGAAAAGAAGATAGAATTTCAGTTTTAATGAGTATGCTTTGAGAAGTAATAAGTATTTAGAAAAGTGAAGAAGTAAAGTAAGAAAAGAAGATAGAATTTCAGTTTTAAGGAGTATGCTTTGAGAAGTATTAAGTATTTAGAAAAGTGAAGAAGTAAAGTAAGAAAAGAAGATAGAATTTGAGTTTTAAGGAGTATGCTTTGAGAAGTATTAAGTATTTAGAAAAGTGAAGAAGTGAATTAAGAAAAGAAAATATAATTTGAGTTTGAAGGAGTATGATTCGAGAAGTATTAAGTATTTAGAAAAGTGAAGAAGTGAATAAAGAAAAGAAGATAGAATTTCAGTTTTAAGGAGTATGCTTTGAGAAGTATTGAGTATTTAGAAAAGTGAAGAAGTAAAGTAAGAAAAGAAGATAGAATTTGAGTTTTAAGTAGTATGCTTAGAGAAGTAATAAGTATTTAGAAAAGTGAAGAAGTGAATTAAGAAAAGAAGATAGAATTTCAGTTTTAATGAGTATGCTTTGAGAAGTAATAAGTATTTAGAAAAGTGAAGAAGTGAATAAAGAAAAGAAAATAGAATTTCAGTTTTAATGAGTATGCTTTGAGAAGTAATAAGTATTTAGAAAACTGAAGAAGTAAAGTAAGAAAAGAAAATATAATTTGAGTTTTAAGGAGTATGCTTTGAGAAGTATTGAGTATTTAGAAAAGTGAAGAAGTAAAGTAAGAAAAGAAGATAGAATTTCAGTTTTAAGTAGTATGCTTAGAGAAGTAATAAGTATTTAGAAAAATGAAGAAGTGAATTAAGAAAAGAAGATAGAATTTCAGTTTTAAGGAGTATGCTTTGAGAAGTATCAAGTATTTAGAAATTTGAAGAAGTATAGTAAGAAAAGAAGATAGAATTTGAGTTTTAAGGAGTATGCTTTGAGAAGTATTAAGTATTTAGAAAAGTGAAGAAGTGAAGTAAGAAAAGAAGATAGAATTTCAGTTTTAATGAGTATGCTTTGAGAAGTAATAAGTATTTAGAAAAGTGAAGAAGTAAAGTAAGAAAAGAAGATAGAATTTCAGTTTTAATGAGTATGCTTTGAGAAGTAATAAGTATTTAGAAAAGTGAAGAAGTAAAGTAAGAAAAGAAGATAGAATTTCAGTTTTAAGGAGTATGCTTTGAGAAGTAATAAGTATTTAGAAAAGTGAAGAAGTGAATAAAGAAAAGAAGATAGAATTTGAGTTTTAAGGAGTATGCTTAGAGAAGTAATAAGTATTTAGAAAAGTGAAGAAGTAAAGTAAGAAAAGAAGATAGAATTTCAGTTTTAATGAGTATGATTTGAGAAGTAATAAGTATTTAGAAAAGTGAAGAAGTGAATTAAGAAAAGAAGATAGAATTTCAGTTTTAATGAGTATGCTTTGAGAAGTCCTGAGTATTTAGAAAAGTGAAGAAGTATAGTAAGAAAAGAAGATAGAATTTCAGTTTTAATGAGTATGCTTTGAGAAGTAATAAGTATTTAGAAAAGTGAAGAAGTAAAGTAAGAAAAGAAGATAGAATTTCAGTTTTAAGGAGTATGATTTGAGAAGTATTAAGTGTTTAGAAAAGTGAAGAAGTGAATTAAGAAAAGAAGATAGAATTTCAGTTTTAAGGAGTATGCTTTGAGAAGTATTAAGTATTTAGAAAAGTGAAGAAGTAAAGTAAGAAAAGAAGATAGAATTTCAGTTTTAAGGAGTATGCTTTGAGAAGTAATAAGTATTTAGAAAAGTGAAGAAGTAAAGTAAGAAAAGAAGATAGAATTTCAGTTTTAAGGAGTATGCTTTGAGAAGTAATAAGTATTTAGAAAAGTGAAGAAGTGAATAAAGAAAAGAAGATAGAATTTGAGTTTTAAGGAGTATGCTTTGAGAAGTAATAAGTATTTAGAAAAGTGAAGAAGTAAAGTAAGAAAAGAAGATAGAATTTCAGTTTTAATGAGTATGATTTGAGAAGTAATAAGTATTTAGAAAAGTGAAGAAGTGAATTAAGAAAAGAAGATAGAATTTCAGTTTTAATGAGTATGCTTTGAGAAGTCCTGAGTATTTAGAAAAGTGAAGAAGTATAGTAAGAAAAGAAGATAGAATTTCAGTTTTAATGAGTATGCTTTGAGAAGTAATAAGTATTTAGAAAAGTGAAGAAGTAAAGTAAGAAAAGAAGATAGAATTTCAGTTTTAAGGAGTATGCTTTGAGAAGTAATAAGTATTTAGAAAAGTGAAGAAGTAAAGTAAGAAAAGAAGATAGAATTTCAGTTTTAAGGAGTATGCTTTGAGAAGTATTAAGTATTTAGAAAAGTGAAGAAGTAAAGTAAGAAAAGAAGATAGAATTTCAGTTTTAAGGAGTATGCTTTGAGAAGTAATAAGTATTTAGAAAAGTGAAGAAGTAAAGTAAGAAAAGAAGATAGAATTTCAGTTTTAATGAGTATGCTTTGAGAAGTAATAAGTATTTAGAAAAGTGAAGAAGTAAAGTAAGAAAAGGTGATAGAATTTGAGTTTTAAGTAGTATGCTTAGAGAAGTAATAAGTATTTAGAAAAGTGAAGAAGTAAAGTAAGAAAAGAAGATAGAATTTCGGTTTTATTGAGTATGCTTAGAGAAGTAATAAGTATTTAGAAAAGTGAAGAAGTAAAGTAAGAAAAGAAGATAGAATTTCAGTTTTAATGAGTATGCTTTGAGAAGTAATAAGTATTAGAAAAGTGAAGAAGTGAATAAAGAAAAGAAGATAGAATTTGAGTTTTAAGGAGTATGCTTTGAGAAGTAATAAGTATTTAGAAAAGTGAAGAAGTAAAGTAAGAAAAGAAGATAGAATTTCAGTTTTAATGAGTATGATTTGAGAAGTAATAAGTATTTAGAAAAGTGAAGAAGTGAATTAAGAAAAGAAGATAGAATTTCAGTTTTAATGAGTATGCTTTGAGAAGTCCTGAGTATTTAGAAAAGTGAAGAAGTATAGTAAGAAAAGAAGATAGAATTTCAGTTTTAATGAGTATGCTTTGAGAAGTAATAAGTATTTAGAAAAGTGAAGAAGTAAAGTAAGAAAAGAAGATAGAATTTCAGTTTTAAGGAGTATGATTTGAGAAGTATTAAGTGTTTAGAAAAGTGAAGAAGTGAATTAAGAAAAGAAGATAGAATTTCAGTTTTAAGGAGTATGCTTTGAGAAGTATTAAGTATTTAGAAAAGTGAAGAAGTAAAGTAAGAAAAGAAGATAGAATTTCAGTTTTAAGGAGTATGCTTTGAGAAGTAATAAGTATTTAGAAAAGTGAAGAAGTAAAGTAAGAAAAGAAGATAGAATTTCAGTTTTAATGAGTATGATTCGAGAAGTATCAAGTATTTAGAAAAGTGAAGAAGTATAGTAAGAAAAGGTGATAGAATTTGAGTTTTAAGTAGTATGCTTAGAGAAGTAATAAGTATTTAGAAAAGTGAAGAAGTGAATTAAGAAAAGAAGATAGAATTTCAGTTTTAAGGAGTATGCTTTGAGAAGTATTAAGTATTTAGAAAAGTGAAGAAGTGAATAAAGAAAAGAAGATAGAATTTCAGTTTTAAGTAGTATGCTTAGAGAAGTAATAAGTATTTAGAAAAGTGAAGAAGTAAAGTAAGAAAAGAAGATAGAATTTCAGTTTTAATGAGTATGCTTTGAGAAGTAATAAGTATTAGAAAAGTGAAGAAGTAAAGTAAGAAAAGAAGATAGAATTTCAGTTTTAATGAGTATGCTTTGAGA
>CAMPDV010003334.1:0-47758 GCA_946699065.1 Loxodes magnus | reverse complement strand
CACCGTCTTATCTCCACTTCCCGATACGATGAACTCTGAATCACTGGATATAGCCACAGATGATACATAACTAGTGTGACCACTCATGGTCTTACAGGTACCTGTCTTGACGTCCCATAGTCTCACCGTCTTATCTCCACTTCCCGATACGATGAACTCTGAATCACTGGATATAGCCACAGATGATACAGAACTAGTGTGACCACTCATGGTCTTACAGGTACCTGTCTTGACGTCCCATAGTCTCACCGTCTCATCTTAACTTCCCGATACGATGAACTCTGAATCACTGGATATAGCCACAGATGATACATAATCTGTGTGACCACTCATGGTCTTACAGGTACCTGTCTTGACGTCCCATAGTCTCACCGTCTTATCTCCACTTCCGATACGATGAACTCTGAATCACTGGATATAGCCACAGCTGATACATAATCTGTGTGACCACTCATGGTCTTACAGGTACCTGTCTTGACGTCCCATAGTCTCACAGTCTTATCATGACTTCCCGATACGATGAACTCTGAATCACTGGATATAGCCACAGATGATACATAACTAGTGTGACCACTCATGGTCTTACAGGTACCTGTCTTGACGTCCCATAGTCTCACAGTCTTATCTCTACTTCCCGATACGATGAACTCTGAATCACTGGATATAGCCACAGCTGATACAGAACTAGTGTGACCACTCATGGTCTTACAGGTACCTGTCCTTGACGTCCCATAGTCTCACAGTCTTATCATGACTTCCCGATACGATGAACTCTGAATCACTGGATATAGCCACAGATGATACATAACTAGTGTGACCACTCATGGGTCTTACAGGTACCTGTCTTGACGTCCCATAGTCTCACCGTCTTATCATAACTTCCCGATACGATGAAACTCTGAATCACTGGATATAGCCACAGATGATACATAACTAGTGTGACCACTCATGGTCTTACAGGTACCTGTCTTGACGTCCCATAGTCTCACCGTATAATCATAACTTCCCGATACGATGAACTCTGAATCACTGGATATAGCCACAGATAATACAGAACTAGTGTGACCACTCATGGTCTTACAGGTACCTGTCTTGACGTCCCATAGTCTCACCGTATTATCTCCACTTCCCGATACGATGAACTCTGAATCACTGGATATAGCCACAGATGATACATAACTAGTGTGACCACTCATGGTCTTACAGGTACCTGTCTTGACGTCCCATAGTCTCACCGTCTTATCATGACTTCCCGATACGATGAACTCTGAATCACTGGATATAGCCACAGATGATACATAACTAGTGTGACCACTCATGGTCTTACAGGTACCTGTCTTGACGTCCCATAGTCTCACCGTATTATCTCCACTTCCCGATACGATGAACTCTGAATCACTGGATATAGCCACAGATAATACAGAACTAGTGTGACCACTCATGGTCTTACAGGTACCTGTCTTGACGTCCCATAGTCTCACCGTATTATCTCCACTTCCCGATACGATGAACTCTGAATCACTGGATATAGCCACAGATGATACAGAACTAGTGTGACCACTCATGGTCTTACAGGTACCTGTCTTGACGTCCCATAGTCTCACCGTATTATCTCCACTTCCCGATACGATGAACTCTGAATCACTGGATATAGCCACAGATGATACAGAACTAGTGTGACCACTCATGGTCTTACAGGTACCTGTCTTGACGTCCCATAGTCTCACCGTCTTATCTCCACTTCCCGATACGATGAACTCTGAATCACTGGATATAGCCACAGATGATACATAACTAGTGTGACCACTCATGGTCTTACAGGTACCTGTCTTGACGTCCCATAGTCTCACCGTCTTATCTCCACTTCCCGATACGATGAACTCTGAATCACTGGATATAGCCACAGATGATACATAACTAGTGTGACCACTCATGGTCTTACAGGTACCTGTCTTGACGTCCCATAGTCTCACCGTATAATCTTAACTTCCCGATACGATGAACTCTGAATCACTGGATATAGCCACAGATCATACAGAACTAGTGTGACCACTCATGGTCTTACAGGTACCTGTCTTGACGTCCCATAGTCTCACCGTCTTATCTTAACTTCCCGATACGATGAACTCTGAATCACTGGATATAGCCACAGATGATACATAACTAGTGTGACCACTCATGGTCTTACAGGTACCTGTCTTGACGTCCCATAGTCTCACCGTCTTATCATGACTTCCCGATACGATGAACTCTGAATCACTGGATATAGCCACAGATAATACATGACTAGTGTGACCACTCATGGTCTTACAGGTACCTGTCTTGACGTCCCATAGTCTCACCGTCTCATCTTAACTTCCCGATACGATGAACTCTGAATCACTGGATATAGCCACAGATGATACAGAACTAGTGTGACCACTCATGGTCTTACAGGTACCTGTCTTGACGTCCCATAGTCTCACCGTCTTATCTCCACTTCCCGATACGATGAACTCTGAATCACTGGATATAGCCACAGATGATACAGAACTAGTGTGACCACTCATGGTCTTACAGGTACCTGTCTTGACGTCCCATAGTCTCACCGTCTCATCTTAACTTCCCGATACGATGAACTCTGAATCACTGGATATAGCCACAGATGATACAGAACTAGTGTGACCACTCATGGTCTTACAGGTACCTGTCTTGACGTCCCCATAGTCTCACCGTCTCATCTTAACTTCCCGATACGATGAACTCTGAATCACTGGATATAGCCACAGATGATACATAACTAGTGTGACCACTCATGGTCTTACAGGTACCTGTCTTGACGTCCCATAGTCTCACCGTCTCATCTTAACTTCCCGATACGATGAACTCTGAATCACTGGATATAGCCACAGATGATACATAACTAGTGTGACCACTCATGGTCTTACAGGTACCTGTCTTGACGTCCCATAGTCTCACCGTATTATCTTAACTTCCCGATACGATGAACTCTGAATCACTGGATATAGCCACAGATGATACATAACTAGTGTGACCACTCATGGTCTTACAGGTACCTGTCTTGACGTCCCATAGTCTCACAGTCTTATCATGACTTCCCGATACGATGAACTCTGAATCACTGGATATAGCCACAGATGATACATAACTAGTGTGACCACTCATGGTCTTACAGGTACCTGTCTTGACGTCCCATAGTCTCACCGTCTTATCTCCACTTCCCGATACGATGAACTCTGAATCACTGGATATAGCCACAGATGATACATAACTAGTGTGACCACTCATGGTCTTACAGGTACCTGTCTTGACGTCCCATAGTCTCACCGTCTTATCTCCACTTCCCGATACGATGAACTCTGAATCACTGGATATAGCCACAGATGATACAGAACTAGTGTGACCACTCATGGTCTTACAGGTACCTGTCTTGACGTCCCATAGTCTCACCGTCTCATCTTAACTTCCCGATACGATGAACTCTGAATCACTGGATATAGCCACAGATGATACATAACTAGTGTGACCACTCATGGTCTTACAGGTACCTGTCTTGACGTCCCATAGTCTCACCGTCTTATCTCCACTTCCCGATACGATGAACTCTGAATCACTGGATATAGCCACAGCTGATACATAATCTGTGTGACCACTCATGGTCTTACAGGTACCTGTCTTGACGTCCCATAGTCTCACAGTCTTATCATGACTTCCCGATACGATGAACTCTGAATCACTGGATATAGCCACAGATGATACATAACTAGTGTGACCACTCATGGTCTTACAGGTACCTGTCTTGACGTCCCATAGTCTCACAGTCTTATCTCTACTTCCCGATACGATGAACTCTGAATCACTGGATATAGCCACAGCTGATACAGAACTAGTGTGACCACTCATGGTCTTACAGGTACCTGTCTTGACGTCCCATAGTCTCACAGTCTTATCATGACTTCCCGATACGATGAACTCTGAATCACTGGATATAGCCACAGATGATACATAACTAGTGTGACCACTCATGGTCTTACAGGTACCTGTCTTGACGTCCCATAGTCTCACCGTCTTATCTCCACTTCCCGATACGATGAACTCTGAATCACTGGATATAGCCACAGATGATACATAACTAGTGTGACCACTCATAGTCTTACAGGTACCTGTCTTGACGTCCCATAGTCTCACCGTATTATCTTAACTTCCCGATACGATGAACTCTGAATCACTGGATATAGCCACAGATAATACAGAACTAGTGTGACCACTCATGGTCTTACAGGTACCTGTCTTGACGTCCCATAGTCTCACCGTATTATCTCCACTTCCCGATACGATGAACTCTGAATCACTGGATATAGCCACAGATGATACATAACTAGTGTGACCACTCATGGTCTTACAGGTACCTGTCTTGACGTCCCATAGTCTCACCGTCTTATCATGACTTCCCGATACGATGAACTCTGAATCACTGGATATAGCCACAGATGATACATAACTAGTGTGACCACTCATGGTCTTACAGGTACCTGTCTTGACGTCCCATAGTCTCACCGTATTATCTCCACTTCCCGATACGATGAACTCTGAATCACTGGATATAGCCACAGATAATACAGAACTAGTGTGACCACTCATGGTCTTACAGGTACCTGTCTTGACGTCCCATAGTCTCACCGTATTATCTCCACTTCCCGATACGATGAACTCTGAATCACTGGATATAGCCACAGATGATACAGAACTAGTGTGACCACTCATGGTCTTACAGGTACCTGTCTTGACGTCCCATAGTCTCACCGTCTTATCTCCACTTCCCGATACGATGAACTCTGAATCACTGGATATAGCCACAGATGATACAGAACTAGTGTGACCACTCATGGTCTTACAGGTACCTGTCTTGACGTCCCATAGTCTCACCGTCTCATCTTAACTTCCCGATACGATGAACTCTGAATCACTGGATATAGCCACAGATGATACAGAACTAGTGTGACCACTCATGGTCTTACAGGTACCTGTCTTGACGTCCCATAGTCTCACCGTCTCATCTTAACTTCCCGATACGATGAACTCTGAATCACTGGATATAGCCACAGATGATACATAACTAGTGTGACCACTCATGGTCTTACAGGTACCTGTCTTGACGTCCCATAGTCTCACCGTCTTATCATAACTTCCCGATACGATGAACTCTGAATCACTGGATATAGCCACAGATGATACATAACTAGTGTGACCACTCATGGTCTTACAGGTACCTGTCTTGACGTCCCATAGTCTCACCGTATTATCTTAACTTCCCGATACGATGAACTCTGAATCACTGGATATAGCCACAGATGATACATAACTAGTGTGACCACTCATGGTCTTACAGGTACCTGTCTTGACGTCCCATAGTCTCACCGTCTTATCATGACTTCCCGATACGATGAACTCTGAATCACTGGATATAGCCACAGATAATACATAACTAGTGTGACCACTCATGGTCTTACAGGTACCTGTCTTGACGTCCCATAGTCTCACCGTATTATCTCTACTTCCCGATACGATGAACTCTGAATCACTGGATATAGCCACAGATAATACATGACTAGTGTGACCACTCATGGTCTTACAGGTACCTGTCTTGACGTCCCATAGTCTCACCGTCTTATCTTAACTTCCCGATACGATGAACTCTGAATCACTGGATATAGCCACAGATGATACATAACTAGTGTGACCACTCATGGTCTTACAGGTACCTGTCTTGACGTCCCATAGTCTCACCGTCTTATCTCCACTTCCCGATACGATGAACTCTGAATCACTGGATATAGCCACAGATGATACATAACTAGTGTGACCACTCATGGTCTTACAGGTACCTGTCTTGACGTCCCATAGTCTCACCGTCTTATCATAACTTCCCGATACGATGAACTCTGAATCACTGGATATAGCCACAGATGATACATAACTAGTGTGACCACTCATGGTCTTACAGGTACCTGTCTTGACGTCCCATAGTCTCACAGTCTTATCATGACTTCCCGATACGATGAACTCTGAATCACTGGATATAGCCACAGATGATACATAACTAGTGTGACCACTCATGGTCTTACAGGTACCTGTCTTGACGTCCCATAGTCTCACCGTCTCATCTTAACTTCCCGATACGATGAACTCTGAATCACTGGATATAGCCACAGATGATACATAACTAGTGTGACCACTCATGGTCTTACAGGTACCTGTCTTGACGTCCCATAGTCTCACCGTCTTATCTCCACTTCCCGATACGATGAACTCTGAATCACTGGATATAGCCACAGATGATACAGAACTAGTGTGACCACTCATGGTCTTACAGGTACCTGTCTTGACGTCCCATAGTCTCACCGTCTTATCTTAACTTCCCGATACGATGAACTCTGAATCAATGGATATAGCCACAGATGATACATAACTAGTGTGACCACTCATGGTCTTACAGGTACCTGTCTTGACGTCCCATAGTCTCACCGTCTTATCTCCACTTCCCGATACGATGAACTCTGAATCACTGGATATAGCCACAGATGATACATAACTAGTGTGACCACTCATGGTCTTACAGGTACCTGTCTTGACGTCCCATAGTCTCACAGTCTTATCATGACTTCCCGATACGATGAACTCTGAATCACTGGATATAGCCACAGATGATACATAACTAGTGTGACCACTCATGGTCTTACAGGTACCTGTCTTGACGTCCCATAGTCTCAACCGTCTTATCATGACTTCCCGATACGATGAACTCTGAATCACTGGATATAGCCACAGATCATAAATAACTAGTGTGACCACTCATGGTCTTACAGGTACCTGTCTTGACGTCCCATAGTCTCACCGTATAATCATGACTTCCCGATACGATGAACTCTGAATCACTGGATATAGCCACAGCTGATACATAATCTGTGTGACCACTCATGGTCTTACAGGTACCTGTCTTGACGTCCCATAGTCTCACCGTCTTATCATAACTTCCCGATACGATGAACTCTGAATCACTGGATATAGCCACAGATGATACATAACTAGTGTGACCACTCATAGTCTTACAGGTACCTGTCTTGACGTCCCATAGTCTCACCGTATTATCTTAACTTCCCGATACGATGAACTCTGAATCACTGGATATAGCCACAGATAATACAGAACTAGTGTGACCACTCATGGTCTTACAGGTACCTGTCTTGACGTCCCATAGTCTCACCGTCTTATCTCCACTTCCCGATACGATGAACTCTGAATCACTGGATATAGCCACAGATGATACATAACTAGTGTGACCACTCATGGTCTTACAGGTACCTGTCTTGACGTCCCATAGTCTCACCGTCTTATCATGACTTCCCGATACGATGAACTCTGAATCACTGGATATAGCCACAGATGATACATAACTAGTGTGACCACTCATGGTCTTACAGGTACCTGTCTTGACGTCCCATAGTCTCACCGTATTATCTCCACTTCCCGATACGATGAACTCTGAATCACTGGATATAGCCACAGATAATACAGAACTAGTGTGACCACTCATGGTCTTACAGGTACCTGTCTTGACGTCCCATAGTCTCACCGTATTATCTCCACTTCCCGATACGATGAACTCTGAATCACTGGATATAGCCACAGATGATACAGAACTAGTGTGACCACTCATGGTCTTACAGGTACCTGTCTTGACGTCCCATAGTCTCACCGTCTTATCTCCACTTCCCGATACGATGAACTCTGAATCACTGGATATAGCCACAGATGATACAGAACTAGTGTGACCACTCATGGTCTTACAGGTACCTGTCTTGACGTCCCATAGTCTCACCGTCTCATCTTAACTTCCCGATACGATGAACTCTGAATCACTGGATATAGCCACAGATGATACAGAACTAGTGTGACCACTCATGGTCTTACAGGTACCTGTCTTGACGTCCCATAGTCCTCACCGTCTCATCTTAACTTCCCGATACGATGAACTCTGAATCACTGGATATAGCCACAGATGATACATAACTAGTGTGACCACTCATGGTCTTACAGGTACCTGTCTTGACGTCCCATAGTCTCACCGTCTTATCATAACTTCCCGATACGATGAACTCTGAATCACTGGATATAGCCACAGATGATACATAACTAGTGTGACCACTCATGGTCTTACAGGTACCTGTCTTGACGTCCCATAGTCTCACCGTATTATCTTAACTTCCCGATACGATGAACTCTGAATCACTGGATATAGCCACAGATGATACATAACTAGTGTGACCACTCATGGTCTTACAGGTACCTGTCTTGACGTCCCATAGTCTCACCGTCTTATCATGACTTCCCGATACGATGAACTCTGAATCACTGGATATAGCCACAGATAATACATAACTAGTGTGACCACTCATGGTCTTACAGGTACCTGTCTTGACGTCCCATAGTCTCACCGTATTATCTCTACTTCCCGATACGATGAACTCTGAATCACTGGATATAGCCACAGATAATACATGACTAGTGTGACCACTCATGGTCTTACAGGTACCTGTCTTGACGTCCCATAGTCTCACCGTCTTATCTTAACTTCCCGATACGATGAACTCTGAATCACTGGATATAGCCACAGATGATACATAACTAGTGTGACCACTCATGGTCTTACAGGTACCTGTCTTGACGTCCCATAGTCCTCACCGTCTTATCTCCACTTCCCGATACGATGAACTCTGAATCACTGGATATAGCCACAGATGATACATAACTAGTGTGACCACTCATGGTCTTACAGGTACCTGTCTTGACGTCCCATAGTCTCACCGTCTTATCTCCACTTCCCGATACGATGAACTCTGAATCACTGGATATAGCCACAGATGATACATAACTAGTGTGACCACTCATGGTCTTACAGGTACCTGTCTTGACGTCCCATAGTCTCACAGTCTTATCATGACTTCCCGATACGATGAACTCTGAATCACTGGATATAGCCACAGATGATACATAACTAGTGTGACCACTCATGGTCTTACAGGTACCTGTCTTGACGTCCCATAGTCTCACCGTCTCATCTTAACTTCCCGATACGATGAACTCTGAATCACTGGATATAGCCACAGATGATACATAACTAGTGTGACCACTCATGGTCTTACAGGTACCTGTCTTGACGTCCCATAGTCTCACCGTATTATCTTAACTTCCCGATACGATGAACTCTGAATCACTGGATATAGCCACAGATGATACATAACTAGTGTGACCACTCATGGTCTTACAGGTACCTGTCTTGACGTCCCATAGTCTCACAGTCTTATCATGACTTCCCGATACGATGAACTCTGAATCACTGGATATAGCCACAGATGATACATAACTAGTGTGACCACTCATGGTCTTACAGGTACCTGTCTTGACGTCCCATAGTCTCACAGTCTTATCATGACTTCCCGATACGATGAACTCTGAATCACTGGATATAGCCACAGATGATACATAACTAGTGTGACCACTCATGGTCTTACAGGTACCTGTCTTGACGTCCCATAGTCTCACCGTATTATCTTAACTTCCCGATACGATGAACTCTGAATCACTGGATATAGCCACAGATGATACATAACTAGTGTGACCACTCATGGTCTTACAGGTACCTGTCTTGACGTCCCATAGTCTCACCGTCTTATCATGACTTCCCGATACGATGAACTCTGAATCACTGGATATAGCCACAGATCATAAATAACTAGTGTGACCACTCATGGTCTTACAGGTACCTGTCTTGACGTCCCATAGTCTCACCGTATAATCATGACTTCCCGATACGATGAACTCTGAATCACTGGATATAGCCACAGCTGATACATAATCTGTGTGACCACTCATGGTCTTACAGGTACCTGTCTTGACGTCCCATAGTCTCACCGTCTTATCATAACTTCCCGATACGATGAACTCTGAATCACTGGATATAGCCACAGATAATACATGACTAGTGTGACCACTCATGGTTCTTACAGGTACCTGTCTTGACGTCCCATAGTCTCACCGTCTTATCATGACTTCCCGATACGATGAACTCTGAATCACTGGATATAGCCACAGATAATACAGAACTAGTGTGACCACTCATGGTCTTACAGGTACCTGTCTTGACGTCCATAGTCTCACCGTACAATCATGACTTCCCGATACGATGAACTCTGAATCACTGGATATAGCCACAGATAATACATGACTAGTGTGACCACTCATGGTCTTACAGGTACCTGTCTTGACGTCCCATAGTCTCACAGTCTTATCTCTACTTCCCGATACGATGAACTCTGAATCACTGGATATAGCCACAGCTGATACATAATCTGTGTGACCACTCATGGTCTTACAGGTACCTGTCTTGACGTCCCATAGTCTCACCGTCTTATCATAACTTCCCGATACGATGAACTCTGAATCACTGGATATAGCCACAGATAATAAATAACTAGTGTGACCACTCATGGTCTACAGGTACCTGTCTTGACGTCCCATAGTCTCACCGTATAATCTTAACTTCCCGATACGATGAACTCTGAATCACTGGATATAGCCACAGATGATACATAACTAGTGTGACCACTCATGGTCTTCAGGTACCTGTCTTGACGTCCCATAGTCTCACCGTATAATCTTAACTTCCCGATACGATGAACTCTGAATCACTGGATATAGCCACAGATGATACATAACTAGTGTGACCACTCATGGTCTTACAGGTACCTGTCTTGACGTCCCATAGTCTCACCGTCTTATCTCCACTTCCCGATACGATGAACTCTGAATCACTGGATATAGCCACAGATGATACATAACTAGTGTGACCACTCATGGTCTTACAGGTACCTGTCTTGACGTCCCATAGTCTCACCGTATTATCTTAACTTCCCGATACGATGAACTCTGAATCACTGGATATAGCCACAGATGATACATAACTAGTGTGACCACTCATGGTCTTACAGGTACCTGTCTTGACGTCCCATAGTCTCACCGTATAATCTTAACTTCCCGATACGATGAACTCTGAATCACTGGATATAGCCACAGATGATACATAACTAGTGTGACCACTCATGGTCTTACAGGTACCTGTCTTGACGTCCCATAGTCTCACCGTATTATCTTAACTTCCCGATACGATGAACTCTGAATCACTGGATATAGCCACAGATGATACATAACTAGTGTGACCACTCATGGTCTTACAGGTACCTGTCTTGACGTCCCATAGTCTCACCGTATAATCATAACTTCCCGATACGATGAACTCTGAATCACTGGATATAGCCACAGCTGATACATAACTAGTGTGACCACTCATGGTCTTACAGGTACCTGTCCTTGACGTCCCATAGTCTCACCGTATTATCTTAACTTCCCGATACGATGAACTCTGAATCACTGGATATAGCCACAGATGATACATAACTAGTGTGACCACTCATGGTCTTACAGGTACCTGTCTTGACGTCCCATAGTCTCACCGTATTATCTTAACTTCCCGATACGATGAACTCTGAATCACTGGATATAGCCACAGATGATACATAACTAGTGTGACCACTCATGGTCTTACAGGTACCTGTCTTGACGTCCCATAGTCTCACCGTATAATCATAACTTCCCGATACGATGAACTCTGAATCACTGGATATAGCCACAGATAATACAGAACTAGTGTGACCACTCATGGTCTTACAGGTACCTGTCTTGACGTCCCATAGTCTCACCGTATTATCTCCACTTCCCGATACGATGAACTCTGAATCACTGGATATAGCCACAGATGATACATAACTAGTGTGACCACTCATGGTCTTACAGGTACCTGTCTTGACGTCCCATAGTCTCACAGTCTTATCATGACTTCCCGATACGATGAACTCTGAATCACTGGATATAGCCACAGATGATACATAACTAGTGTGACCACTCATGGTCTTACAGGTACCTGTCTTGACGTCCCATAGTCTCACCGTATAATCTTAACTTCCCGATACGATGAACTCTGAATCACTGGATATAGCCACAGATGATACATAACTAGTGTGACCACTCATGGTCTTACAGGTACCTGTCTTGACGTCCCATAGTCTCACCGTCTTATCATGACTTCCCGATACGATGAACTCTGAATCACTGGATATAGCCACAGATGATACATAACTAGTGTGACCACTCATGGTCTTACAGGTACCTGTCTTGACGTCCCATAGTCTCACCGTCTTATCATAACTTCCCGATACGATGAACTCTGAATCACTGGATATAGCCACAGATGATACATAACTAGTGTGACCACTCATGGTCTTACAGGTACCTGTCTTGACGTCCCATAGTCTCACAGTCTTATCATGACTTCCCGATACGATGAACTCTGAATCACTGGATATAGCCACAGATGATACATAACTAGTGTGACCACTCATGGTCTTACAGGTACCTGTCTTGACGTCCCATAGTCTCACAGTCTTATCATGACTTCCCGATACGATGAACTCTGAATCACTGGATATAGCCACAGATGATACATAACTAGTGTGACCACTCATAGTCTTACAGGTACCTGTCTTGACGTCCCATAGTCTCACCGTCTTATCATAACTTCCCGATACGATGAACTCTGAATCACTGGATATAGCCACAGATGATACATAACTAGTGTGACCACTCATGGTCTTACAGGTACCTGTCTTGACGTCCCATAGTCTCACCGTATAATCATAACTTCCCGATACGATGAACTCTGAATCACTGGATATAGCCACAGATAATACAGAACTAGTGTGACCACTCATGGTCTTACAGGTACAGTACCTGTAAGACCATGAGTGGTCACACTAGTTCTGTATTATCTGTGGCTATATCCAGTGATTCAGAGTTCATCGTATCGGGAAGTTATGATTATACGGTGAGACTATGGGACGTCAAGACAGGTACCTGTAAGACCATGAGTGGTCACACTAGTTATGTATCATCTGTGGCTATATCCAGTGATTCAGAGTTCATCGTATCGGGAAGTTATGATAAGACGGTGAGACTATGGGACGTCAAGACAGGTACCTGTAAGACTATGAGTGGTCACACTAGGTTATGTATCATCTGTGGCTATATCCAGTGATTCAGAGTTCATCGTATCGGGAAGTCATGATAAGACTGTGAGACTATGGGACGTCAAGACAGGTACCTGTAAGACCATGAGTGGTCACACTAGTTATGTATCATCTGTGGCTATATCCAGTGATTCAGAGTTCATCGTATCGGGAAGTCATGATAAGACTGTGAGACTATGGGACGTCAAGACAGGTACCTGTAAGACCATGAGTGGTCACACTAGTTATGTATCATCTGTGGCTATATCCAGTGATTCAGAGTTCATCGTATCGGGAAGTTATGATAAGACGGTGAGACTATGGGACGTCAAGACAGGTACCTGTAAGACCATGAGTGGTCACACTAGTTATGTATCATCTGTGGCTATATCCAGTGATTCAGAGTTCATCGTATCGGGAAGTCATGATAAGACGGTGAGACTATGGGACGTCAAGACAGGTACCTGTAAGACCATGAGTGGTCACACTAGTTATGTATCATCTGTGGCTATATCCAGTGATTCAGAGTTCATCGTATCGGGAAGTTAAGATTATACGGTGAGACTATGGGACGTCAAGACAGGTACCTGTAAGACCATGAGTGGTCACACTAGTTATGTATCATCTGTGGCTATATCCAGTGATTCAGAGTTCATCGTATCGGGAAGTCATGATAAGACTGTGAGACTATGGGACGTCAAGACAGGTACCTGTAAGACCATGAGTGGTCACACTAGTTATGTATCATCTGTGGCTATATCCAGTGATTCAGAGTTCATCGTATCGGGAAGTGGAGATAATACGGTGAGACTATGGGACGTCAAGACAGGTACCTGTAAGACCATGAGTGGTCACACTAGTTCTGTATTATCTGTGGCTATATCCAGTGATTCAGAGTTCATCGTATCGGGAAGTTATGATTATACGGTGAGACTATGGGACGTCAAGACAGGTACCTGTAAGACCATGAGTGGTCACACTAGTTATGTATCATCTGTGGCTATATCCAGTGATTCAGAGTTCATCGTATCGGGAAGTTAAGATAATACGGTGAGACTATGGGACGTCAAGACAGGTACCTGTAAGACCATGAGTGGTCACACTAGTTATGTATCATCTGTGGCTATATCCAGTGATTCAGAGTTCATCGTATCGGGAAGTTAAGATAATACGGTGAGACTATGGGACGTCAAGACAGGTACCTGTAAGACCATGAGTGGTCACACTAGTTATGTATCAGCTGTGGCTATATCCAGTGATTCAGAGTTCATCGTATCGGGAAGTTATGATTATACGGTGAGACTATGGGACGTCAAGACAGGTACCTGTAAGACCATGAGTGGTCACACTAGTTATGTATCATCTGTGGCTATATCCAGTGATTCAGAGTTCATCGTATCGGGAAGTTAAGATAATACGGTGAGACTATGGGACGTCAAGACAGGTACCTGTAAGACCATGAGTGGTCACACTAGTTATGTATCATCTGTGGCTATATCCAGTGATTCAGAGTTCATCGTATCGGGAAGTTAAGATTATACGGTGAGACTATGGGACGTCAGACAGGTACCTGTAAGACCATGAGTGGTCACACTAGTTATGTATCATCTGTGGCTATATCCAGTGATTCAGAGTTCATCGTATCGGGAAGTTAAGATAATACGGTGAGACTATGGGACGTCAAGACAGGTACCTGTAAGACCATGAGTGGTCACACTAGTTATGTATCATCTGTGGCTATATCCAGTGATTCAGAGTTCATCGTATCGGGAAGTGGAGATAAGACGGTGAGACTATGGGACGTCAAGACAGGTACCTGTAAGACCATGAGTGGTCACACTAGTTATGTATCATCTGTGGCTATATCCAGTGATTCAGAGTTCATCGTATCGGGAAGTTAAGATTATACGGTGAGACTATGGGACGTCAAGACAGGTACCTGAAGACCATGAGTGGTCACACTAGTTATGTATCATCTGTGGCTATATCCAGTGATTCAGAGTTCATCGTATCGGGAAGTTAAGATTATACGGTGAGACTATGGGACGTCAAGACAGGTACCTGTAAGACCATGAGTGGTCACACTAGTTATTTATTATCTGTGGCTATATCCAGTGATTCAGAGTTCATCGTATCGGGAAGTTATGATAAGACGGTGAGACTATGGGACGTCAAGACAGGTACCTGTAAGACCATGAGTGGTCACACAGATTATGTATCAGCTGTGGCTATATCCAGTGATTCAGAGTTCATCGTATCGGGAAGTAGAGATAAGACTGTGAGACTATGGGACGTCAAGACAGGTACCTGTAAGACCATGAGTGGTCACACTAGTCATGTATTATCTGTGGCTATATCCAGTGATTCAGAGTTCATCGTATCGGGAAGTCATGATTGTACGGTGAGACTATGGGACGTCAAGACAGGTACCTGTAAGACCATGAGTGGTCACACTAGTTCTGTATTATCTGTGGCTATATCCAGTGATTCAGAGTTCATCGTATCGGGAAGTCATGATAAGACGGTGAGACTATGGGACGTCAAGACAGGTACCTGTAAGACCATGAGTGGTCACACTAGTCATGTATTATCTGTGGCTATATCCAGTGATTCAGAGTTCATCGTATCGGGAAGTTATGATAAGACGGTGAGACTATGGGACGTCAAGACAGGTACCTGTAAGACCATGAGTGGTCACACAGATTATGTATCAGCTGTGGCTATATCCAGTGATTCAGAGTTCATCGTATCGGGAAGTCATGATTATACGGTGAGACTATGGGACGTCAAGACAGGTACCTGTAAGACCATGAGTGGTCACACTAGTTATTTATGATCTGTGGCTATATCCAGTGATTCAGAGTTCATCGTATCGGGAAGTCATGATAAGACGGTGAGACTATGGGACGTCAAGACAGGTACCTGTAAGACCATGAGTGGTCACACTAGTTATGTATCATCTGTGGCTATATCCAGTGATTCAGAGTTCATCGTATCGGGAAGTTAAGATAATACGGTGAGACTATGGGACGTCAAGACAGGTACCTGTAAGACCATGAGTGGTCACACTAGTTATGTATCATCTGTGGCTATATCCAGTGATTCAGAGTTCATCGTATCGGGAAGTCATGATAAGACTGTGAGACTATGGGACGTCAAGACAGGTACCTGTAAGACCATGAGTGGTCACACTAGTTATGTATCATCTGTGGCTATATCCAGTGATTCAGAGTTCATCGTATCGGGAAGTCATGATAAGACTGTGAGACTATGGGACGTCAAGACAGGTACCTGTAAGACCATGAGTGGTCACACTAGTTATGTATCATCTGTGGCTATATCCAGTGATTCAGAGTTCATCGTATCGGGAAGTTAAGATAATACGGTGAGACTATGGGACGTCAAGACAGGTACCTGTAAGACCATGAGTGGTCACACTAGTTATGTATCATCTGTGGCTATATCCAGTGATTCAGAGTTCATCGTATCGGGAAGTTAAGATGAGACGGTGAGACTATGGGACGTCAAGACAGGTACCTGTAAGACCATGAGTGGTCACACTAGTTATGTATCATCTGTGGCTATATCCAGTGATTCAGAGTTCATCGTATCGGGAAGTCATGATAAGACTGTGAGACTATGGGACGTCAAGACAGGTACCTGTAAGACCATGAGTGGTCACACTAGTTATGTATCATCTGTGGCTATATCCAGTGATTCAGAGTTCATCGTATCGGGAAGTGGAGATAAGACGGTGAGACTATGGGACGTCAAGACAGGTACCTGTAAGACCATGAGTGGTCACACTAGTTATGTATCATCTGTGGCTATATCCAGTGATTCAGAGTTCATCGTATCGGGAAGTGGAGATAAGACGGTGAGACTATGGGACGTCAAGACAGGTACCTGTAAGACCATGAGTGGTCACACTAGTTATGTATCATCTGTGGCTATATCCAGTGATTCAGAGTTCATCGTATCGGGAAGTTAAGATAAGACGGTGAGACTATGGGACGTCAAGACAGGTACCTGTAAGACCATGAGTGGTCACACTAGTCATGTATTATCTGTGGCTATATCCAGTGATTCAGAGTTCATCGTATCGGGAAGTAGAGATAATACGGTGAGACTATGGGACGTCAAGACAGGTACCTGTAAGACCATGAGTGGTCACACTAGTTATGTATTATCTGTGGCTATATCCAGTGATTCAGAGTTCATCGTATCGGGAAGTCATGATAAGACGGTGAGACTATGGGACGTCAAGACAGGTACCTGTAAGACCATGAGTGGTCACACTAGTTATGTATCATCTGTGGCTATATCCAGTGATTCAGAGTTCATCGTATCGGGAAGTTAAGATAATACGGTGAGACTATGGGACGTCAAGACAGGTACCTGTAAGACCATGAGTGGTCACACTAGTTATGTATCATCTGTGGCTATATCCAGTGATTCAGAGTTCATCGTATCGGGAAGTTATGATAAGACGGTGAGACTATGGGACGTCAAGACAGGTACCTGTAAGACCATGAGTGGTCACACTAGTTATGTATCATCTGTGGCTATATCCAGTGATTCAGAGTTCATCGTATCGGGAAGTTAAGATGAGACGGTGAGACTATGGGACGTCAAGACAGGTACCTGTAAGACCATGAGTGGTCACACTAGTTCTGTATCATCTGTGGCTATATCCAGTGATTCAGAGTTCATCGTATCGGGAAGTTAAGATGAGACGGTGAGACTATGGGACGTCAAGACAGGTACCTGTAAGACCATGAGTGGTCACACTAGTTCTGTATCATCTGTGGCTATATCCAGTGATTCAGAGTTCATCGTATCGGGAAGTGGAGATAAGACGGTGAGACTATGGGACGTCAAGACAGGTACCTGTAAGACCATGAGTGGTCACACTAGTTCTGTATCATCTGTGGCTATATCCAGTGATTCAGAGTTCATCGTATCGGGAAGTGGAGATAATACGGTGAGACTATGGGACGTCAAGACAGGTACCTGTAAGACCATGAGTGGTCACACTAGTTCTGTATTATCTGTGGCTATATCCAGTGATTCAGAGTTCATCGTATCGGGAAGTGGAGATAATACGGTGAGACTATGGGACGTCAAGACAGGTACCTGTAAGACCATGAGTGGTCACACTAGTTATGTATCATCTGTGGCTATATCCAGTGATTCAGAGTTCATCGTATCGGGAAGTCATGATAAGACGGTGAGACTATGGGACGTCAAGACAGGTACCTGTAAGACCATGAGTGGTCACACTAGTTATGTATCATCTGTGGCTATATCCAGTGATTCAGAGTTCATCGTATCGGGAAGTGGAGATAAGACGGTGAGACTATGGGACGTCAAGACAGGTACCTGTAAGACCATGAGTGGTCACACTAGTTCTGTATTATCTGTGGCTATATCCAGTGATTCAGAGTTCATCGTATCGGGAAGTTAAGATAATACGGTGAGACTATGGGACGTCAAGACAGGTACCTGTAAGACTATGAGTGGTCACACTAGTTATGTATCATCTGTGGCTATATCCAGTGATTCAGAGTTCATCGTATCGGGAAGTTATGATAAGACGGTGAGACTATGGGACGTCAAGACAGGTACCTGTAAGACCATGAGTGGTCACACAGATTATGTATCAGCTGTGGCTATATCCAGTGATTCAGAGTTCATCGTATCGGGAAGTCATGATTATACGGTGAGACTATGGGACGTCAAGACAGGTACCTGTAAGACCATGAGTGGTCACACTAGTTATTTATGATCTGTGGCTATATCCAGTGATTCAGAGTTCATCGTATCGGGAAGTCATGATAAGACGGTGAGACTATGGGACGTCAAGACAGGTACCTGTAAGACCATGAGTGGTCACACTAGTTATGTATCATCTGTGGCTATATCCAGTGATTCAGAGTTCATCGTATCGGGAAGTCATGATAAGACTGTGAGACTATGGGACGTCAAGACAGGTACCTGTAAGACCATGAGTGGTCACACTAGTTATGTATCATCTGTGGCTATATCCAGTGATTCAGAGTTCATCGTATCGGGAAGTGGAGATAAGACGGTGAGACTATGGGACGTCAAGACAGGTACCTGTAAGACCATGAGTGGTCACACTAGTTATGTATCATCTGTGGCTATATCCATTGATTCAGAGTTCATCGTATCGGGAAGTTAAGATAAGACGGTGAGACTATGGGACGTCAAGACAGGTACCTGTAAGACCATGAGTGGTCACACTAGTTCTGTATCATCTGTGGCTATATCCAGTGATTCAGAGTTCATCGTATCGGGAAGTGGAGATAAGACGGTGAGACTATGGGACGTCAAGACAGGTACCTGTAAGACCATGAGTGGTCACACTAGTTATGTATCATCTGTGGCTATATCCAGTGATTCAGAGTTCATCGTATCGGGAAGTTAAGATGAGACGGTGAGACTATGGGACGTCAAGACAGGTACCTGTAAGACCATGAGTGGTCACACTAGTTATGTATCATCTGTGGCTATATCCAGTGATTCAGAGTTCATCGTATCGGGAAGTCATGATAAGACTGTGAGACTATGGGACGTCAAGACAGGTACCTGTAAGACCATGAGTGGTCACACTAGTTATGTATCATCTGTGGCTATATCCAGTGATTCAGAGTTCATCGTATCGGGAAGTTATGATAAGACGGTGAGACTATGGGACGTCAAGACAGGTACCTGTAAGACCATGAGTGGTCACACTAGTTATGTATCATCTGTGGCTATATCCAGTGATTCAGAGTTCATCGTATCGGGAAGTGGAGATAAGACGGTGAGACTATGGGACGTCAAGACAGGTACCTGTAAGACCATGAGTGGTCACACTAGTTATGTATCATCTGTGGCTATATCCAGTGATTCAGAGTTCATCGTATCGGGAAGTTAAGATAAGACGGTGAGACTATGGGACGTCAAGACAGGTACCTGTAAGACCATGAGTGGTCACACTAGTCATGTATTATCTGTGGCTATATCCAGTGATTCAGAGTTCATCGTATCGGGAAGTAGAGATAATACGGTGAGACTATGGGACGTCAAGACAGGTACCTGTAAGACCATGAGTGGTCACACTAGTTATGTATTATCTGTGGCTATATCCAGTGATTCAGAGTTCATCGTATCGGGAAGTCATGATAAGACGGTGAGACTATGGGACGTCAAGACAGGTACCTGTAAGACCATGAGTGGTCACACTAGTTATGTATCATCTGTGGCTATATCCAGTGATTCAGAGTTCATCGTATCGGGAAGTTAAGATAATACGGTGAGACTATGGGACGTCAAGACAGGTACCTGTAAGACCATGAGTGGTCACACTAGTTATGTATCATCTGTGGCTATATCCAGTGATTCAGAGTTCATCGTATCGGGAAGTTATGATAAGACGGTGAGACTATGGGACGTCAAGACAGGTACCTGTAAGACCATGAGTGGTCACACTAGTTATGTATCATCTGTGGCTATATCCAGTGATTCAGAGTTCATCGTATCGGGAAGTTAAGATGAGACGGTGAGACTATGGGACGTCAAGACAGGTACCTGTAAGACCATGAGTGGTCACACTAGTTCTGTATCATCTGTGGCTATATCCAGTGATTCAGAGTTCATCGTATCGGGAAGTTAAGATGAGACGGTGAGACTATGGGACGTCAAGACAGGTACCTGTAAGACCATGAGTGGTCACACTAGTTCTGTATCATCTGTGGCTATATCCAGTGATTCAGAGTTCATCGTATCGGGAAGTGGAGATAAGACGGTGAGACTATGGGACGTCAAGACAGGTACCTGTAAGACCATGAGTGGTCACACTAGTTCTGTATCATCTGTGGCTATATCCAGTGATTCAGAGTTCATCGTATCGGGAAGTGGAGATAATACGGTGAGACTATGGGACGTCAAGACAGGTACCTGTAAGACCATGAGTGGTCACACTAGTTCTGTATTATCTGTGGCTATATCCAGTGATTCAGAGTTCATCGTATCGGGAAGTGGAGATAATACGGTGAGACTATGGGACGTCAAGACAGGTACCTGTAAGACCATGAGTGGTCACACTAGTTATGTATCATCTGTGGCTATATCCAGTGATTCAGAGTTCATCGTATCGGGAAGTCATGATAAGACGGTGAGACTATGGGACGTCAAGACAGGTACCTGTAAGACCATGAGTGGTCACACTAGTTATGTATCATCTGTGGCTATATCCAGTGATTCAGAGTTCATCGTATCGGGAAGTGGAGATAATACGGTGAGACTATGGGACGTCAAGACAGGTACCTGTAAGACCATGAGTGGTCACACTAGTTCTGTATTATCTGTGGCTATATCCAGTGATTCAGAGTTCATCGTATCGGGAAGTTAAGATAATACGGTGAGACTATGGGACGTCAAGACAGGTACCTGTAAGACTATGAGTGGTCACACTAGTTATGTATCATCTGTGGCTATATCCAGTGATTCAGAGTTCATCGTATCGGGAAGTGGAGATAAGACGGTGAGACTATGGGACGTCAAGACAGGTACCTGTAAGACCATGAGTGGTCACACTAGTTATGTATCATCTGTGGCTATATCCAGTGATTCAGAGTTCATCGTATCGGGAAGTCATGATAAGACTGTGAGACTATGGGACGTCAAGACAGGTACCTGTAAGACCATGAGTGGTCACACTAGTTCTGTATCAGCTGTGGCTATATCCAGTGATTCAGAGTTCATCGTATCGGGAAGTAGAGATAAGACTGTGAGACTATGGGACGTCAAGACAGGTACCTGTAAGACCATGAGTGGTCACACTAGTTATGTATCATCTGTGGCTATATCCAGTGATTCAGAGTTCATCGTATCGGGAAGTCATGATAAGACTGTGAGACTATGGGACGTCAAGACAGGTACCTGTAAGACCATGAGTGGTCACACAGATTATGTATCAGCTGTGGCTATATCCAGTGATTCAGAGTTCATCGTATCGGGAAGTGGAGATAAGACGGTGAGACTATGGGACGTCAAGACAGGTACCTGTAAGACCATGAGTGGTCACACTAGTTATGTATCATCTGTGGCTATATCCAGTGATTCAGAGTTCATCGTATCGGGAAGTTAAGATGAGACGGTGAGACTATGGGACGTCAAGACAGGTACCTGTAAGACCATGAGTGGTCACACTAGTTCTGTATCATCTGTGGCTATATCCAGTGATTCAGAGTTCATCGTATCGGGAAGTGGAGATAAGACGGTGAGACTATGGGACGTCAAGACAGGTACCTGTAAGACCATGAGTGGTCACACTAGTTATGTATCATCTGTGGCTATATCCAGTGATTCAGAGTTCATCGTATCGGGAAGTGGAGATAAGACGGTGAGACTATGGGACGTCAAGACAGGTACCTGTAAGACCATGAGTGGTCACACTAGTTATGTATCATCTGTGGCTATATCCAGTGATTCAGAGTTCATCGTATCGGGAAGTCATGATAAGACTGTGAGACTATGGGACGTCAAGACAGGTACCTGTAAGACCATGAGTGGTCACACTAGTTATGTATCATCTGTGGCTATATCCAGTGATTCAGAGTTCATCGTATCGGGAAGTTAAGATAATACGGTGAGACTATGGGACGTCAAGACAGGTACCTGTAAGACCATGAGTGGTCACACTAGTTATGTATCATCTGTGGCTATATCCAGTGATTCAGAGTTCATCGTATCGGGAAGTTAAGATGAGACGGTGAGACTATGGGACGTCAAGACAGGTACCTGTAAGACCATGAGTGGTCACACTAGTTATGTATCATCTGTGGCTATATCCAGTGATTCAGAGTTCATCGTATCGGGAAGTTAAGATGAGACGGTGAGACTATGGGACGTCAAGACAGGTACCTGTAAGACCATGAGTGGTCACACTAGTTCTGTATCATCTGTGGCTATATCCAGTGATTCAGAGTTCATCGTATCGGGAAGTTAAGATGAGACGGTGAGACTATGGGACGTCAAGACAGGTACCTGTAAGACCATGAGTGGTCACACTAGTTCTGTATCATCTGTGGCTATATCCAGTGATTCAGAGTTCATCGTATCGGGAAGTGGAGATAAGACGGTGAGACTATGGGACGTCAAGACAGGTACCTGTAAGACCATGAGTGGTCACACTAGTTCTGTATCATCTGTGGCTATATCCAGTGATTCAGAGTTCATCGTATCGGGAAGTTAAGATGAGACGGTGAGACTATGGGACGTCAAGACAGGTACCTGTAAGACCATGAGTGGTCACACTAGTCATGTATTATCTGTGGCTATATCCAGTGATTCAGAGTTCATCGTATCGGGAAGTCATGATAAGACGGTGAGACTATGGGACGTCAAGACAGGTACCTGTAAGACCATGAGTGGTCACACTAGTTATGTATCATCTGTGGCTATATCCAGTGATTCAGAGTTCATCGTATCGGGAAGTTAAGATAAGACGGTGAGACTATGGGACGTCAAGACAGGTACCTGTAAGACCATGAGTGGTCACACTAGTTCTGTATGATCTGTGGCTATATCCAGTGATTCAGAGTTCATCGTATCGGGAAGTTAAGATTATACGGTGAGACTATGGGACGTCAAGACAGGTACCTGTAAGACCATGAGTGGTCACACTAGTTATGTATCATCTGTGGCTATATCCAGTGATTCAGAGTTCATCGTATCGGGAAGTGGAGATAAGACGGTGAGACTATGGGACGTCAAGACAGGTACCTGTAAGACCATGAGTGGTCACACTAGTTATGTATCATCTGTGGCTATATCCAGTGATTCAGAGTTCATCGTATCGGGAAGTGGAGATAAGACGGTGAGACTATGGGACGTCAAGACAGGTACCTGTAAGACCATGAGTGGTCACACTAGTTCTGTATCATCTGTGGCTATATCCAGTGATTCAGAGTTCATCGTATCGGGAAGTGGAGATAATACGGTGAGACTATGGGACGTCAAGACAGGTACCTGTAAGACCATGAGTGGTCACACTAGTTCTGTATCATCTGTGGCTATATCCAGTGATTCAGAGTTCATCGTATCGGGAAGTGGAGATAATACGGTGAGACTATGGGACGTCAAGACAGGTACCTGTAAGACCATGAGTGGTCACACTAGTTCTGTATTATCTGTGGCTATATCCAGTGATTCAGAGTTCATCGTATCGGGAAGTGGAGATAATACGGTGAGACTATGGGACGTCAAGACAGGTACCTGTAAGACCATGAGTGGTCACACTAGTTATGTATCATCTGTGGCTATATCCAGTGATTCAGAGTTCATCGTATCGGGAAGTCATGATAAGACGGTGAGACTATGGGACGTCAAGACAGGTACCTGTAAGACCATGAGTGGTCACACTAGTTATGTATCATCTGTGGCTATATCCAGTGATTCAGAGTTCATCGTATCGGGAAGTGGAGATAATACGGTGAGACTATGGGACGTCAAGACAGGTACCTGTAAGACCATGAGTGGTCACACTAGTTCTGTATTATCTGTGGCTATATCCAGTGATTCAGAGTTCATCGTATCGGGAAGTTATGATTATACGGTGAGACTATGGGACGTCAAGACAGGTACCTGTAAGACCATGAGTGGTCACACTAGTTATGTATCATCTGTGGCTATATCCAGTGATTCAGAGTTCATCGTATCGGGAAGTTATGATAAGACGGTGAGACTATGGGACGTCAAGACAGGTACCTGTAAGACCATGAGTGGTCACACTAGTTATGTATCATCTGTGGCTATATCCAGTGATTCAGAGTTCATCGTATCGGGAAGTCATGATAAGACTGTGAGACTATGGGACGTCAAGACAGGTACCTGTAAGACCATGAGTGGTCACACTAGTTCTGTATCAGCTGTGGCTATATCCAGTGATTCAGAGTTCATCGTATCGGGAAGTAGAGATAAGACTGTGAGACTATGGGACGTCAAGACAGGTACCTGTAAGACCATGAGTGGTCACACTAGTTATGTATCATCTGTGGCTATATCCAGTGATTCAGAGTTCATCGTATCGGGAAGTCATGATAAGACTGTGAGACTATGGGACGTCAAGACAGGTACCTGTAAGACCATGAGTGGTCACACAGATTATGTATCAGCTGTGGCTATATCCAGTGATTCAGAGTTCATCGTATCGGGAAGTGGAGATAAGACGGTGAGACTATGGGACGTCAAGACAGGTACCTGTAAGACCATGAGTGGTCACACAGATTATGTATCATCTGTGGCTATATCCAGTGATTCAGAGTTCATCGTATCGGGAAGTTAAGATGAGACGGTGAGACTATGGGACGTCAAGACAGGTACCTGTAAGACCATGAGTGGTCACACTAGTTCTGTATCATCTGTGGCTATATCCAGTGATTCAGAGTTCATCGTATCGGGAAGTGGAGATAAGACGGTGAGACTATGGGACGTCAAGACAGGTACCTGTAAGACCATGAGTGGTCACACTAGTTATGTATCATCTGTGGCTATATCCAGTGATTCAGAGTTCATCGTATCGGGAAGTGGAGATAAGACGGTGAGACTATGGGACGTCAAGACAGGTACCTGTAAGACCATGAGTGGTCACACTAGTTATGTATCATCTGTGGCTATATCCAGTGATTCAGAGTTCATCGTATCGGGAAGTCATGATAAGACTGTGAGACTATGGGACGTCAAGACAGGTACCTGTAAGACCATGAGTGGTCACACTAGTTATGTATCATCTGTGGCTATATCCAGTGATTCAGAGTTCATCGTATCGGGAAGTTAAGATTATACGGTGAGACTATGGGACGTCAAGACAGGTACCTGTAAGACCATGAGTGGTCACACTAGTTATGTATCATCTGTGGCTATATCCAGTGATTCAGAGTTCATCGTATCGGGAAGTTAAGATGAGACGGTGAGACTATGGGACGTCAAGACAGGTACCTGTAAGACCATGAGTGGTCACACTAGTTATGTATCATCTGTGGCTATATCCAGTGATTCAGAGTTCATCGTATCGGGAAGTCATGATAAGACTGTGAGACTATGGGACGTCAAGACAGGTACCTGTAAGACCATGAGTGGTCACACTAGTCATGTATTATCTGTGGCTATATCCAGTGATTCAGAGTTCATCGTATCGGGAAGTTATGATTATACGGTGAGACTATGGGACGTCAAGACAGGTACCTGTAAGACCATGAGTGGTCACACTAGTTATGTATCATCTGTGGCTATATCCAGTGATTCAGAGTTCATCGTATCGGGAAGTTAAGATAAGACGGTGAGACTATGGGACGTCAAGACAGGTACCTGTAAGACCATGAGTGGTCACACTAGTTATGTATCATCTGTGGCTATATCCAGTGATTCAGAGTTCATCGTATCGGGAAGTTAAGATGAGACGGTGAGACTATGGGACGTCAAGACAGGTACCTGTAAGACCATGAGTGGTCACACTAGTCATGTATTATCTGTGGCTATATCCAGTGATTCAGAGTTCATCGTATCGGGAAGTTAAGATTATACGGTGAGACTATGGGACGTCAAGACAGGTACCTGTAAGACCATGAGTGGTCACACTAGTTATGTATCATCTGTGGCTATATCCAGTGATTCAGAGTTCATCGTATCGGGAAGTTAAGATAAAACGGTGAGACTATGGGACGTCAAGACAGGTACCTGTAAGACCATGAGTGGTCACACTAGTTATGTATCATCTGTGGCTATATCCAGTGATTCAGAGTTCATCGTATCGGGAAGTCATGATTATACGGTGAGACTATGGGACGTCAAGACAGGTACCTGTAAGACCATGAGTGGTCACACTAGTTATGTATCATCTGTGGCTATATCCAGTGATTCAGAGTTCATCGTATCGGGAAGTTAAGATAAGACGGTGAGACTATGGGACGTCAAGACAGGTACCTGTAAGACCATGAGTGGTCACACTAGTTATGTATCATCTGTGGCTATATCCAGTGATTCAGAGTTCATCGTATCGGGAAGTAGAGATAATACGGTGAGACTATGGGACGTCAAGACAGGTACCTGTAAGACCATGAGTGGTCACACTAGTTATGTATTATCTGTGGCTATATCCAGTGATTCAGAGTTCATCGTATCGGGAAGTCATGATAAGACGGTGAGACTATGGGACGTCAAGACAGGTACCTGTAAGACCATGAGTGGTCACACTAGTCATGTATTATCTGTGGCTATATCCAGTGATTCAGAGTTCATCGTATCGGGAAGTTATGATTATACGGTGAGACTATGGGACGTCAAGACAGGTACCTGTAAGACCATGAGTGGTCACACTAGTTATGTATCATCTGTGGCTATATCCAGTGATTCAGAGTTCATCGTATCGGGAAGTAGAGATAATACGGTGAGACTATGGGACGTCAAGACAGGTACCTGTAAGACCATGAGTGGTCACACTAGTTATGTATCATCTGTGGCTATATCCAGTGATTCAGAGTTCATCGTATCGGGAAGTTAAGATGAGACGGTGAGACTATGGGACGTCAAGACAGGTACCTGTAAGACCATGAGTGGTCACACTAGTTCTGTATTATCTGTGGCTATATCCAGTGATTCAGAGTTCATCGTATCGGGAAGTCATGATAAGACGGTGAGACTATGGGACGTCAAGACAGGTACCTGTAAGACCATGAGTGGTCACACTAGTCATGTATTATCTGTGGCTATATCCAGTGATTCAGAGTTCATCGTATCGGGAAGTAGAGATAAGACTGTGAGACTATGGGACGTCAAGACAGGTACCTGTAAGACCTTGAGTGGTCACACTAGTCATGTATTATCTGTGGCTATATCCAGTGATTCAGAGTTCATCGTATCGGGAAGTTAAGATGAGACGGTGAGACTATGGGACGTCAAGACAGGTACCTGTAAGACCATGAGTGGTCACACTAGTTATGTATCATCTGTGGCTATATCCAGTGATTCAGAGTTCATCGTATCGGGAAGTTAAGATAAGACGGTGAGACTATGGGACGTCAAGACAGGTACCTGTAAGACCATGAGTGGTCACACTAGTTATGTATCATCTGTGGCTATATCCAGTGATTCAGAGTTCATCGTATCGGGAAGTTATGATAAGACGGTGAGACTATGGGACGTCAAGACAGGTACCTGTAAGACCATGAGTGGTCACACTAATTACGTATTATCTGTGGCTATATCCAGTGATTCAGAGTTCATCGTATCGGGAAGTCATGATAAGACGGTGAGACTATGGGACGTCAAGACAGGTACCTGTAAGACCATGAGTGGTCACACTAGTTCTGTATGATCTGTGGCTATATCCAGTGATTCAGAGTTCATCGTATCGGGAAGTGGAGATAATACGGTGAGACTATGGGACGTCAAGACAGGTACCTGTAAGACCATGAGTGGTCACACTAGTTCTGTATGATCTGTGGCTATATCCAGTGATTCAGAGTTCATCGTATCGGGAAGTTATGATAAGACGGTGAGACTATGGGACGTCAAGACAGGTACCTGTAAGACCATGAGTGGTCACACTAGTTATGTATCATCTGTGGCTATATCCAGTGATTCAGAGTTCATCGTATCGGGAAGTTATGATAAGACGGTGAGACTATGGGACGTCAAGACAGGTACCTGTAAGACCATGAGTGGTCACACTAGTTATGTATCATCTGTGGCTATATCCAGTGATTCAGAGTTCATCGTATCGGGAAGTCATGATAAGACTGTGAGACTATGGGACGTCAAGACAGGTACCTGTAAGACCATGAGTGGTCACACAGATTATGTATCAGCTGTGGCTATATCCAGTGATTCAGAGTTCATCGTATCGGGAAGTTAAGATAATACGGTGAGACTATGGGACGTCAAGACAGGTACCTGTAAGACCATGAGTGGTCACACTAGTTATGTATCATCTGTGGCTATATCCAGTGATTCAGAGTTCATCGTATCGGGAAGTTAAGATTATACGGTGAGACTATGGGACGTCAAGACAGGTACCTGTAAGACCATGAGTGGTCACACTAGTTATGTATCATCTGTGGCTATATCCAGTGATTCAGAGTTCATCGTATCGGGAAGTTAAGATAAGACGGTGAGACTATGGGACGTCAAGACAGGTACCTGTAAGACCATGAGTGGTCACACTAGTTATGTATCATCTGTGGCTATATCCAGTGATTCAGAGTTCATCGTATCGGGAAGTTAAGATGAGACGGTGAGACTATGGGACGTCAAGACAGGTACCTGTAAGACCATGAGTGGTCACACTAGTTATGTATCATCTGTGGCTATATCCAGTGATTCAGAGTTCATCGTATCGGGAAGTTAAGATAATACGGTGAGACTATGGGACGTCAAGACAGGTACCTGTAAGACCATGAGTGGTCACACTAGTTATGTATCATCTGTGGCTATATCCAGTGATTCAGAGTTCATCGTATCGGGAAGTTAAGATTATACGGTGAGACTATGGGACGTCAAGACAGGTACCTGTAAGACCATGAGTGGTCACACTAGTTATGTATCATCTGTGGCTATATCCAGTGATTCAGAGTTCATCGTATCGGGAAGTTAAGATTATACGGTGAGACTATGGGACGTCAAGACAGGTACCTGTAAGACCATGAGTGGTCACACTAGTTATGTATCATCTGTGGCTATATCCAGTGATTCAGAGTTCATCGTATCGGGAAGTTAAGATGAGACGGTGAGACTATGGGACGTCAAGACAGGTACCTGTAAGACCATGAGTGGTCACACTAGTTATGTATCATCTGTGGCTATATCCAGTGATTCAGAGTTCATCGTATCGGGAAGTTAAGATTATACGGTGAGACTATGGGACGTCAAGACAGGTACCTGTAAGACCATGAGTGGTCACACTAGTTATGTATCATCTGTGGCTATATCCAGTGATTCAGAGTTCATCGTATCGGGAAGTTAAGATTATACGGTGAGACTATGGGACGTCAAGACAGGTACCTGTAAGACCATGAGTGGTCACACTAGTTATGTATCATCTGTGGCTATATCCAGTGATTCAGAGTTCATCGTATCGGGAAGTCATGATAAGACTGTGAGACTATGGGACGTCAAGACAGGTACCTGTAAGACCATGAGTGGTCACACAGATTTCGTATCAGCTGTGGCTATATCCAGTGATTCAGAGTTCATCGTATCGGGAAGTAGAGATAAGACTGTGAGACTATGGGACGTGAAGACAGGTACCTGTAAGACCATGAGTGGTCACACTAGTTATGTATCATCTGTGGCTATATCCAGTGATTCAGAGTTCATCGTATCGGGAAGTCATGATAAGACTGTGAGACTATGGGACGTCAAGACAGGTACCTGTAAGACCATGAGTGGTCACACAGATTATGTATCAGCTGTGGCTATATCCAGTGATTCAGAGTTCATCGTATCGGGAAGTTAAGATAATACGGTGAGACTATGGGACGTCAAGACAGGTACCTGTAAGACCATGAGTGGTCACACTAGTTATGTATCATCTGTGGCTATATCCAGTGATTCAGAGTTCATCGTATCGGGAAGTTAAGATTATACGGTGAGACTATGGGACGTCAAGACAGGTACCTGTAAGACCATGAGTGGTCACACTAGTTATGTATCATCTGTGGCTATATCCAGTGATTCAGAGTTCATCGTATCGGGAAGTCATGATAAGACTGTGAGACTATGGGACGTCAAGACAGGTACCTGTAAGACCATGAGTGGTCACACAGATTATGTATCAGCTGTGGCTATATCCAGTGATTCAGAGTTCATCGTATCGGGAAGTTAAGATAATACGGTGAGACTATGGGACGTCAAGACAGGTACCTGTAAGACCATGAGTGGTCACACTAGTTATGTATCATCTGTGGCTATATCCAGTGATTCAGAGTTCATCGTATCGGGAAGTTATGATAAGACTGTGAGACTATGGGACGTCAAGACAGGTACCTGTAAGACCATGAGTGGTCACACTAGTTATGTATCATCTGTGGCTATATCCAGTGATTCAGAGTTCATCGTATCGGGAAGTAGAGATAAGACTGTGAGACTATGGGACGTCAAGACAGGTACCTGTAAGACCATGAGTGGTCACACTAGTTATGTATCATCTGTGGCTATATCCAGTGATTCAGAGTTCATCGTATCGGGAAGTCATGATAAGACTGTGAGACTATGGGACGTCAAGACAGGTACCTGTAAGACCATGAGTGGTCACACTAGTTATGTATCATCTGTGGCTATATCCAGTGATTCAGAGTTCATCGTATCGGGAAGTTAAGATTATACGGTGAGACTATGGGACGTCAAGACAGGTACCTGTAAGACCATGAGTGGTCACACTAGTTATGTATCATCTGTGGCTATATCCAGTGATTCAGAGTTCATCGTATCGGGAAGTTAAGATTATACGGTGAGACTATGGGACGTCAAGACAGGTACCTGTAAGACCATGAGTGGTCACACTAGTTATGTATCATCTGTGGCTATATCCAGTGATTCAGAGTTCATCGTATCGGGAAGTCATGATAAGACTGTGAGACTATGGGACGTCAAGACAGGTACCTGTAAGACCATGAGTGGTCACACAGATTTCGTATCAGCTGTGGCTATATCCAGTGATTCAGAGTTCATCGTATCGGGAAGTTAAGATTATACGGTGAGACTATGGGACGTCAAGACAGGTACCTGTAAGACCATGAGTGGTCACACTAGTTATGTATCATCTGTGGCTATATCCAGTGATTCAGAGTTCATCGTATCGGGAAGTTAAGATTATACGGTGAGACTATGGGACGTCAAGACAGGTACCTGTAAGACCATGAGTGGTCACACTAGTTATGTATCATCTGTGGCTATATCCAGTGATTCAGAGTTCATCGTATCGGGAAGTCATGATAAGACTGTGAGACTATGGGACGTCAAGACAGGTACCTGTAAGACCATGAGTGGTCACACTAGTTATGTATCATCTGTGGCTATATCCAGTGATTCAGAGTTCATCGTATCGGGAAGTTAAAATTATACGGTGAGACTATGGGACGTCAAGACAGGTACCTGTAAGACCATGAGTGGTCACACTAGTTATGTATCATCTGTGGCTATATCCAGTGATTCAGAGTTCATCGTATCGGGAAGTCATGATAAGACTGTGAGACTATGGGACGTCAAGACAGGTACCTGTAAGACCATGAGTGGTCACACAGATTTCGTATCAGCTGTGGCTATATCCAGTGATTCAGAGTTCATCGTATCGGGAAGTTAAGATTATACGGTGAGACTATGGGACGTCAAGACAGGTACCTGTAAGACCATGAGTGGTCACACTAGTTATGTATCATCTGTGGCTATATCCAGTGATTCAGAGTTCATCGTATCGGGAAGTTAAGATTATACGGTGAGACTATGGGACGTCAAGACAGGTACCTGTAAGACCATGAGTGGTCACACTAGTTATGTATCATCTGTGGCTATATCCAGTGATTCAGAGTTCATCGTATCGGGAAGTTATGATAAGACGGTGAGACTATGGGACGTCAAGACAGGTACCTGTAAGACCATGAGTGGTCACACTAGTTATGTATCATCTGTGGCTATATCCAGTGATTCAGAGTTCATCGTATCGGGAAGTTAAAATTATACGGTGAGACTATGGGACGTCAAGACAGGTACCTGTAAGACCATGAGTGGTCACACTAGTTATGTATCATCTGTGGCTATATCCAGTGATTCAGAGTTCATCGTATCGGGAAGTCATGATAAGACTGTGAGACTATGGGACGTCAAGACAGGTACCTGTAAGACCATGAGTGGTCACACTAGTTCTGTATCATCTGTGGCTATATCCAGTGATTCAGAGTTCATCGTATCGGGAAGTAGAGATAAGACTGTGAGACTATGGGACGTCAAGACAGGTACCTGTAAGACCATGAGTGGTCACACTAGTTATGTATCATCTGTGGCTATATCCAGTGATTCAGAGTTCATCGTATCGGGAAGTAGAGATAAGACTGTGAGACTATGGGACGTCAAGACAGGTACCTGTAAGACCATGAGTGGTCACACTAGTTATGTATCATCTGTGGCTATATCCAGTGATTCAGAGTTCATCGTATCGGGAAGTCATGATAAGACTGTGAGACTATGGGACGTCAAGACAGGTACCTGTAAGACCATGAGTGGTCACACTAGTTATGTATCATCTGTGGCTATATCCAGTGATTCAGAGTTCATCGTATCGGGAAGTTAAGATTATACGGTGAGACTATGGGACGTCAAGACAGGTACCTGTAAGACCATGAGTGGTCACACTAGTTATGTATCATCTGTGGCTATATCCAGTGATTCAGAGTTCATCGTATCGGGAAGTCATGATAAGACTGTGAGACTATGGGACGTCAAGACAGGTACCTGTAAGACCATGAGTGGTCACACTAGTTATGTATCATCTGTGGCTATATCCAGTGATTCAGAGTTCATCGTATCGGGAAGTTAAGATAATACGGTGAGACTATGGGACGTCAAGACAGGTACCTGTAAGACCATGAGTGGTCACACTAGTTATGTATCATCTGTGGCTATATCCAGTGATTCAGAGTTCATCGTATCGGGAAGTTATGATTATACGGTGAGACTATGGGACGTCAAGACAGGTACCTGTAAGACCATGAGTGGTCACACTAGTTCTGTATGATCTGTGGCTATATCCAGTGATTCAGAGTTCATCGTATCGGGAAGTTAAGATGAGACGGTGAGACTATGGGACGTCAAGACAGGTACCTGTAAGACCATGAGTGGTCACACTAGTCATGTATTATCTGTGGCTATATCCAGTGATTCAGAGTTCATCGTATCGGGAAGTTATGATTATACGGTGAGACTATGGGACGTCAAGACAGGTACCTGTAAGACCATGAGTGGTCACACTAGTTCTGTATTATCTGTGGCTATATCCAGTGATTCAGAGTTCATCGTATCGGGAAGTAGAGATAAGACTGTGAGACTATGGGACGTCAAGACAGGTACCTGTAAGACCATGAGTGGTCACACTAGTTATGTATCATCTGTGGCTATATCCAGTGATTCAGAGTTCATCGTATCGGGAAGTCATGATTATACGGTGAGACTATGGGACGTCAAGACAGGTACCTGTAAGACCATGAGTGGTCACACTAGTTCTGTATGATCTGTGGCTATATCCAGTGATTCAGAGTTCATCGTATCGGGAAGTTAAGATGAGACGGTGAGACTATGGGACGTCAAGACAGGTACCTGTAAGACCATGAGTGGTCACACTAGTCATGTATTATCTGTGGCTATATCCAGTGATTCAGAGTTCATCGTATCGGGAAGTTATGATTATACGGTGAGACTATGGGACGTCAAGACAGGTACCTGTAAGACCATGAGTGGTCACACTAGTTCTGTATTATCTGTGGCTATATCCAGTGATTCAGAGTTCATCGTATCGGGAAGTAGAGATAAGACTGTGAGACTATGGGACGTCAAGACAGGTACCTGTAAGACCATGAGTGGTCACACTAGTTATGTATCATCTGTGGCTATATCCAGTGATTCAGAGTTCATCGTATCGGGAAGTCATGATAAGACTGTGAGACTATGGGACGTCAAGACAGGTACCTGTAAGACCATGAGTGGTCACACAGATTATGTATCAGCTGTGGCTATATCCAGTGATTCAGAGTTCATCGTATCGGGAAGTTAAGATAATACGGTGAGACTATGGGACGTCAAGACAGGTACCTGTAAGACCATGAGTGGTCACACTAGTTATGTATCATCTGTGGCTATATCCAGTGATTCAGAGTTCATCGTATCGGGAAGTTAAGATTATACGGTGAGACTATGGGACGTCAAGACAGGTACCTGTAAGACCATGAGTGGTCACACTAGTTATGTATCATCTGTGGCTATATCCAGTGATTCAGAGTTCATCGTATCGGGAAGTTAAGATGAGACGGTGAGACTATGGGACGTCAAGACAGGTACCTGTAAGACCATGAGTGGTCACACTAGTTATGTATCATCTGTGGCTATATCCAGTGATTCAGAGTTCATCGTATCGGGAAGTTAAGATGAGACGGTGAGACTATGGGACGTCAAGACAGGTACCTGTAAGACCATGAGTGGTCACACTAGTTATGTATCATCTGTGGCTATATCCAGTGATTCAGAGTTCATCGTATCGGGAAGTTAAGATAATACGGTGAGACTATGGGACGTCAAGACAGGTACCTGTAAGACCATGAGTGGTCACACTAGTCATGTATCATCTGTGGCTATATCCAGTGATTCAGAGTTCATCGTATCGGGAAGTTAAGATAATACGGTGAGACTATGGGACGTCAAGACAGGTACCTGTAAGACCATGAGTGGTCACACTAGTTATGTATCATCTGTGGCTATATCCAGTGATTCAGAGTTCATCGTATCGGGAAGTTATGATAAGACGGTGAGACTATGGGACGTCAAGACAGGTACCTGTAAGACCATGAGTGGTCACACTAGTTCTGTATGATCTGTGGCTATATCCAGTGATTCAGAGTTCATCGTATCGGGAAGTTAAGATAATACGGTGAGACTATGGGACGTCAAGACAGGTACCTGTAAGACCATGAGTGGTCACACTAGTTATGTATCATCTGTGGCTATATCCAGTGATTCAGAGTTCATCGTATCGGGAAGTCATGATAAGACGGTGAGACTATGGGACGTCAAGACAGGTACCTGTAAGACCATGAGTGGTCACACTAGTTATGTATCATCTGTGGCTATATCCAGTGATTCAGAGTTCATCGTATCGGGAAGTTAAGATAAGACGGTGAGACTATGGGACGTCAAGACAGGTACCTGTAAGACCATGAGTGGTCACACTAGTTCTGTATGATCTGTGGCTATATCCAGTGATTCAGAGTTCATCGTATCGGGAAGTTAAGATTATACGGTGAGACTATGGGACGTCAAGACAGGTACCTGTAAGACCATGAGTGGTCACACTAGTTATGTATCATCTGTGGCTATATCCAGTGATTCAGAGTTCATCGTATCGGGAAGTGGAGATAAGACGGTGAGACTATGGGACGTCAAGACAGGTACCTGTAAGACCATGAGTGGTCACACTAGTTATGTATCATCTGTGGCTATATCCAGTGATTCAGAGTTCATCGTATCGGGAAGTCATGATAAGACGGTGAGACTATGGGACGTCAAGACAGGTACCTGTAAGACCATGAGTGGTCACACTAGTTATGTATCATCTGTGGCTATATCCAGTGATTCAGAGTTCATCGTATCGGGAAGTTAAGATGAGACGGTGAGACTATGGGACGTCAAGACAGGTACCTGTAAGACCATGAGTGGTCACACTAGTTATGTATCATCTGTGGCTATATCCAGTGATTCAGAGTTCATCGTATCGGGAAGTTAAGATTATACGGTGAGACTATGGGACGTCAAGACAGGTACCTGTAAGACCATGAGTGGTCACACTAGTTATGTATCATCTGTGGCTATATCCAGTGATTCAGAGTTCATCGTATCGGGAAGTGGAGATAAGACTGTGAGACTATGGGACGTCAAGACAGGTACCTGTAAGACCATGAGTGGTCACACTAGTCATGTATTATCTGTGGCTATATCCAGTGATTCAGAGTTCATCGTATCGGGAAGTTAAGATAATACGGTGAGACTATGGGACGTCAAGACAGGTACCTGTAAGACCATGAGTGGTCACACTAGTTATGTATCATCTGTGGCTATATCCAGTGATTCAGAGTTCATCGTATCGGGAAGTTATGATAAGACGGTGAGACTATGGGACGTCAAGACAGGTACCTGTAAGACCATGAGTGGTCACACTAGTTATGTATCATCTGTGGCTATATCCAGTGATTCAGAGTTCATCGTATCGGGAAGTTAAGATAATACGGTGAGACTATGGGACGTCAAGACAGGTACCTGTAAGACCATGAGTGGTCACACTAGTTATGTATCATCTGTGGCTATATCCAGTGATTCAGAGTTCATCGTATCGGGAAGTTATGATAAGACGGTGAGACTATGGGACGTCAAGACAGGTACCTGTAAGACCATGAGTGGTCACACTAGTTCTGTATGATCTGTGGCTATATCCAGTGATTCAGAGTTCATCGTATCGGGAAGTTAAGATGAGACGGTGAGACTATGGGACGTCAAGACAGGTACCTGTAAGACCATGAGTGGTCACACTAGTTATGTATCATCTGTGGCTATATCCAGTGATTCAGAGTTCATCGTATCGGGAAGTTATGATAAGACGGTGAGACTATGGGACGTCAAGACAGGTACCTGTAAGACCATGAGTGGTCACACTAGTTCTGTATCATCTGTGGCTATATCCAGTGATTCAGAGTTCATCGTATCGGGAAGTTATGATAAGACGGTGAGACTATGGGACGTCAAGACAGGTACCTGTAAGACCATGAGTGGTCACACTAATTACGTATTATCTGTGGCTATATCCAGTGATTCAGAGTTCATCGTATCGGGAAGTCATGATAAGACGGTGAGACTATGGGACGTCAAGACAGGTACCTGTAAGACCATGAGTGGTCACACTAGTTATGTATCATCTGTGGCTATATCCAGTGATTCAGAGTTCATCGTATCGGGAAGTTATGATTATACGGTGAGACTATGGGACGTCAAGACAGGTACCTGTAAGACCATGAGTGGTCACACTAGTTATGTATCATCTGTGGCTATATCCAGTGATTCAGAGTTCATCGTATCGGGAAGTTAAGATAATACGGTGAGACTATGGGACGTCAAGACAGGTACCTGTAAGACCATGAGTGGTCACACTAGTTATGTATCATCTGTGGCTATATCCAGTGATTCAGAGTTCATCGTATCGGGAAGTTATGATTATACGGTGAGACTATGGGACGTCAAGACAGGTACCTGTAAGACCATGAGTGGTCACACTAGTTATGTATGATCTGTGGCTATATCCAGTGATTCAGAGTTCATCGTATCGGGAAGTTAAGATAATACGGTGAGACTATGGGACGTCAAGACAGGTACCTGTAAGACCATGAGTGGTCACACTAGTTATGTATCATCTGTGGCTATATCCAGTGATTCAGAGTTCATCGTATCGGGAAGTTAAGATAATACGGTGAGACTATGGGACGTCAAGACAGGTACCTGTAAGACCATGAGTGGTCACACTAGTTCTGTATCATCTGTGGCTATATCCAGTGATTCAGAGTTCATCGTATCGGGAAGTTATGATAAGACGGTGAGACTATGGGACGTCAAGACAGGTACCTGTAAGACCATGAGTGGTCACACTAATTACGTATTATCTGTGGCTATATCCAGTGATTCAGAGTTCATCGTATCGGGAAGTCATGATAAGACGGTGAGACTATGGGACGTCAAGACAGGTACCTGTAAGACCATGAGTGGTCACACTAGTTCTGTATCATCTGTGGCTATATCCAGTGATTCAGAGTTCATCGTATCGGGAAGTGGAGATAATACGGTGAGACTATGGGACGTCAAGACAGGTACCTGTAAGACCATGAGTGGTCACACTAGTTATGTATCATCTGTGGCTATATCCAGTGATTCAGAGTTCATCGTATCGGGAAGTTAAGATTATACGGTGAGACTATGGGACGTCAAGACAGGTACCTGTAAGACCATGAGTGGTCACACTAGTTATGTATCATCTGTGGCTATATCCAGTGATTCAGAGTTCATCGTATCGGGAAGTTATGATTATACGGTGAGACTATGGGACGTCAAGACAGGTACCTGTAAGACCATGAGTGGTCACACTAGTTATGTATCATCTGTGGCTATATCCAGTGATTCAGAGTTCATCGTATCGGGAAGTTAAGATAATACGGTGAGACTATGGGACGTCAAGACAGGTACCTGTAAGACCATGAGTGGTCACACTAGTTATGTATCATCTGTGGCTATATCCAGTGATTCAGAGTTCATCGTATCGGGAAGTTAAGATAATACGGTGAGACTATGGGACGTCAAGACAGGTACCTGTAAGACCATGAGTGGTCACACTAGTTCTGTATTATCTGTGGCTATATCCAGTGATTCAGAGTTCATCGTATCGGGAAGTTAAGATGAGACGGTGAGACTATGGGACGTCAAGACAGGTACCTGTAAGACCATGAGTGGTCACACTAGTTATGTATCATCTGTGGCTATATCCAGTGATTCAGAGTTCATCGTATCGGGAAGTTATGATAAGACGGTGAGACTATGGGACGTCAAGACAGGTACCTGTAAGACCATGAGTGGTCACACTAGTTATGTATCATCTGTGGCTATATCCAGTGATTCAGAGTTCATCGTATCGGGAAGTTAAGATTATACGGTGAGACTATGGGACGTCAAGACAGGTACCTGTAAGACCATGAGTGGTCACACTAGTTATGTATCATCTGTGGCTATATCCAGTGATTCAGAGTTCATCGTATCGGGAAGTTAAGATGAGACGGTGAGACTATGGGACGTCAAGACAGGTACCTGTAAGACCATGAGTGGTCACACTAGTTATGTATCATCTGTGGCTATATCCAGTGATTCAGAGTTCATCGTATCGGGAAGTTAAGATTATACGGTGAGACTATGGGACGTCAAGACAGGTACCTGTAAGACCATGAGTGGTCACACTAGTTATGTATCATCTGTGGCTATATCCAGTGATTCAGAGTTCATCGTATCGGGAAGTTAAGATTATACGGTGAGACTATGGGACGTCAAGACAGGTACCTGTAAGACCATGAGTGGTCACACTAGTTCTGTATCATCTGTGGCTATATCCAGTGATTCAGAGTTCATCGTATCGGGAAGTGGAGATAAGACGGTGAGACTATGGGACGTCAAGACAGGTACCTTTAAGACCATGAGTGGTCACACTAGTTATGTATCATCTGTGGCTATATCCAGTGATTCAGAGTTCATCGTATCGGGAAGTTAAGATAATACGGTGAGACTATGGGACGTCAAGACAGGTACCTGTAAGACCATGAGTGGTCACACTAGTTATGTATCATCTGTGGCTATATCCAGTGATTCAGAGTTCATCGTATCGGGAAGTCATGATAAGACTGTGAGACTATGGGACGTCAAGACAGGTACCTGTAAGACCATGAGTGGTCACACTAGTCATGTATTATCTGTGGCTATATCCAGTGATTCAGAGTTCATCGTATCGGGAAGTTATGATAAGACGGTGAGACTATGGGACGTCAAGACAGGTACCTGTAAGACCATGAGTGGTCACACTAGTCATGTATTATCTGTGGCTATATCCAGTGATTCAGAGTTCATCGTATCGGGAAGTAGAGATAATACGGTGAGACTATGGGACGTCAAGACAGGTACCTGTAAGACCATGAGTGGTCACACTAGTTCTGTATGATCTGTGGCTATATCCAGTGATTCAGAGTTCATCGTATCGGGAAGTTAAGATAATACGGTGAGACTATGGGACGTCAAGACAGGTACCTGTAAGACCATGAGTGGTCACACTAGTTATGTATCATCTGTGGCTATATCCAGTGATTCAGAGTTCATCGTATCGGGAAGTGGAGATAAGACGGTGAGACTATGGGACGTCAAGACAGGTACCTGTAAGACCATGAGTGGTCACACTAGTTCTGTATGATCTGTGGCTATATCCAGTGATTCAGAGTTCATCGTATCGGGAAGTTAAGATGAGACGGTGAGACTATGGGACGTCAAGACAGGTACCTGTAAGACCATGAGTGGTCACACTAGTTATGTATCATCTGTGGCTATATCCAGTGATTCAGAGTTCATCGTATCGGGAAGTCATGATAAGACTGTGAGACTATGGGACGTCAAGACAGGTACCTGTAAGACCATGAGTGGTCACACTAGTTATGTATCATCTGTGGCTATATCCAGTGATTCAGAGTTCATCGTATCGGGAAGTGGAGATAATACGGTGAGACTATGGGACGTCAAGACAGGTACCTGTAAGACCATGAGTGGTCACACTAGTTATGTATCATCTGTGGCTATATCCAGTGATTCAGAGTTCATCGTATCGGGAAGTTATGATAAGACGGTGAGACTATGGGACGTCAAGACAGGTACCTGTAAGACCATGAGTGGTCACACTAGTTATGTATCATCTGTGGCTATATCCAGTGATTCAGAGTTCATCGTATCGGGAAGTTAAGATAAGACGGTGAGACTATGGGACGTCAAGACAGGTACCTGTAAGACCATGAGTGGTCACACTAGTTATGTATCATCTGTGGCTATATCCAGTGATTCAGAGTTCATCGTATCGGGAAGTTAAGATTATACGGTGAGACTATGGGACGTCAAGACAGGTACCTGTAAGACCATGAGTGGTCACACTAGTTATGTATCATCTGTGGCTATATCCAGTGATTCAGAGTTCATCGTATCGGGAAGTCATGATAAGACTGTGAGACTATGGGACGTCAAGACAGGTACCTGTAAGACCATGAGTGGTCACACTAGTTATGTATCATCTGTGGCTATATCCAGTGATTCAGAGTTCATCGTATCGGGAAGTTAAGATAATACGGTGAGACTATGGGACGTCAAGACAGGTACCTGTAAGACCATGAGTGGTCACACTAGTTATGTATCATCTGTGGCTATATCCAGTGATTCAGAGTTCATCGTATCGGGAAGTGGAGATAATACGGTGAGACTATGGGACGTCAAGACAGGTACCTGTAAGACCATGAGTGGTCACACTAGTTATGTATCATCTGTGGCTATATCCAGTGATTCAGAGTTCATCGTATCGGGAAGTTATGATAAGACGGTGAGACTATGGGACGTCAAGACAGGTACCTGTAAGACCATGAGTGGTCACACTAGTTATGTATCATCTGTGGCTATATCCAGTGATTCAGAGTTCATCGTATCGGGAAGTTAAGATAAGACGGTGAGACTATGGGACGTCAAGACAGGTACCTGTAAGACCATGAGTGGTCACACTAGTTATGTATCATCTGTGGCTATATCCAGTGATTCAGAGTTCATCGTATCGGGAAGTTAAGATTATACGGTGAGACTATGGGACGTCAAGACAGGTACCTGTAAGACCATGAGTGGTCACACTAGTTATGTATCATCTGTGGCTATATCCAGTGATTCAGAGTTCATCGTATCGGGAAGTCATGATAAGACTGTGAGACTATGGGACGTCAAGACAGGTACCTGTAAGACCATGAGTGGTCACACTAGTTATGTATCATCTGTGGCTATATCCAGTGATTCAGAGTTCATCGTATCGGGAAGTTAAGATAATACGGTGAGACTATGGGACGTCAAGACAGGTACCTGTAAGACCATGAGTGGTCACACTAGTTATGTATCATCTGTGGCTATATCCAGTGATTCAGAGTTCATCGTATCGGGAAGTTATGATTATACGGTGAGACTATGGGACGTCAAGACAGGTACCTGTAAGACCATGAGTGGTCACACTAGTTATGTATCATCTGTGGCTATATCCAGTGATTCAGAGTTCATCGTATCGGGAAGTTAAGATAAGACGGTGAGACTATGGGACGTCAAGACAGGTACCTGTAAGACCATGAGTGGTCACACTAGTTATGTATCATCTGTGGCTATATCCAGTGATTCAGAGTTCATCGTATCGGGAAGTTAAGATTATACGGTGAGACTATGGGACGTCAAGACAGGTACCTGTAAGACCATGAGTGGTCACACTAGTTATGTATCATCTGTGGCTATATCCAGTGATTCAGAGTTCATCGTATCGGGAAGTGGAGATAATACGGTGAGACTATGGGACGTCAAGACAGGTACCTGTAAGACCATGAGTGGTCACACTAGTTATGTATCATCTGTGGCTATATCCAGTGATTCAGAGTTCATCGTATCGGGAAGTGGAGATAATACGGTGAGACTATGGGACGTCAAGACAGGTACCTGTAAGACCATGAGTGGTCACACTAGTTATGTATCATCTGTGGCTATATCCAGTGATTCAGAGTTCATCGTATCGGGAAGTCATGATAAGACTGTGAGACTATGGGACGTCAAGACAGGTACCTGTAAGACCATGAGTGGTCACACTAGTTATGTATCATCTGTGGCTATATCCAGTGATTCAGAGTTCATCGTATCGGGAAGTTAAGATAAGACGGTGAGACTATGGGACGTCAAGACAGGTACCTGTAAGACCATGAGTGGTCACACTAGTTATGTATCATCTGTGGCTATATCCAGTGATTCAGAGTTCATCGTATCGGGAAGTTAAGATTATACGGTGAGACTATGGGACGTCAAGACAGGTACCTGTAAGACCATGAGTGGTCACACTAGTTATGTATCATCTGTGGCTATATCCAGTGATTCAGAGTTCATCGTATCGGGAAGTGGAGATAATACGGTGAGACTATGGGACGTCAAGACAGGTACCTGTAAGACCATGAGTGGTCACACTAGTTATGTATCATCTGTGGCTATATCCAGTGATTCAGAGTTCATCGTATCGGGAAGTCATGATAAGACTGTGAGACTATGGGACGTCAAGACAGGTACCTGTAAGACCATGAGTGGTCACACTAGTTATGTATCATCTGTGGCTATATCCAGTGATTCAGAGTTCATCGTATCGGGAAGTTAAGATAATACGGTGAGACTATGGGACGTCAAGACAGGTACCTGTAAGACCATGAGTGGTCACACTAGTTATGTATCATCTGTGGCTATATCCAGTGATTCAGAGTTCATCGTATCGGGAAGTGGAGATAATACGGTGAGACTATGGGACGTCAAGACAGGTACCTGTAAGACCATGAGTGGTCACACTAGTTATGTATCATCTGTGGCTATATCCAGTGATTCAGAGTTCATCGTATCGGGAAGTTATGATAAGACGGTGAGACTATGGGACGTCAAGACAGGTACCTGTAAGACCATGAGTGGTCACACTAGTTATGTATCATCTGTGGCTATATCCAGTGATTCAGAGTTCATCGTATCGGGAAGTTAAGATAAGACGGTGAGACTATGGGACGTCAAGACAGGTACCTGTAAGACCATGAGTGGTCACACTAGTTATGTATCATCTGTGGCTATATCCAGTGATTCAGAGTTCATCGTATCGGGAAGTTAAGATTATACGGTGAGACTATGGGACGTCAAGACAGGTACCTGTAAGACCATGAGTGGTCACACTAGTTATGTATCATCTGTGGCTATATCCAGTGATTCAGAGTTCATCGTATCGGGAAGTCATGATAAGACTGTGAGACTATGGGACGTCAAGACAGGTACCTGTAAGACCATGAGTGGTCACACTAGTTATGTATCATCTGTGGCTATATCCAGTGATTCAGAGTTCATCGTATCGGGAAGTTAAGATAATACGGTGAGACTATGGGACGTCAAGACAGGTACCTGTAAGACCATGAGTGGTCACACTAGTTATGTATCATCTGTGGCTATATCCAGTGATTCAGAGTTCATCGTATCGGGAAGTTATGATTATACGGTGAGACTATGGGACGTCAAGACAGGTACCTGTAAGACCATGAGTGGTCACACTAGTTCTGTATGATCTGTGGCTATATCCAGTGATTCAGAGTTCATCGTATCGGGAAGTTAAGATGAGACGGTGAGACTATGGGACGTCAAGACAGGTACCTGTAAGACCATGAGTGGTCACACTAGTCATGTATTATCTGTGGCTATATCCAGTGATTCAGAGTTCATCGTATCGGGAAGTTATGATTATACGGTGAGACTATGGGACGTCAAGACAGGTACCTGTAAGACCATGAGTGGTCACACTAGTTCTGTATTATCTGTGGCTATATCCAGTGATTCAGAGTTCATCGTATCGGGAAGTTAAGATGAGACGGTGAGACTATGGGACGTCAAGACAGGTACCTGTAAGACCATGAGTGGTCACACTAGTTATGTATCATCTGTGGCTATATCCAGTGATTCAGAGTTCATCGTATCGGGAAGTGGAGATAATACGGTGAGACTATGGGACGTCAAGACAGGTACCTGTAAGACCATGAGTGGTCACACTAGTTATGTATCATCTGTGGCTATATCCAGTGATTCAGAGTTCATCGTATCGGGAAGTTATGATAAGACGGTGAGACTATGGGACGTCAAGACAGGTACCTGTAAGACCATGAGTGGTCACACTAGTTATGTATCATCTGTGGCTATATCCAGTGATTCAGAGTTCATCGTATCGGGAAGTTAAGATAAGACGGTGAGACTATGGGACGTCAAGACAGGTACCTGTAAGACCATGAGTGGTCACACTAGTTATGTATCATCTGTGGCTATATCCAGTGATTCAGAGTTCATCGTATCGGGAAGTTAAGATTATACGGTGAGACTATGGGACGTCAAGACAGGTACCTGTAAGACCATGAGTGGTCACACTAGTTATGTATCATCTGTGGCTATATCCAGTGATTCAGAGTTCATCGTATCGGGAAGTTAAGATAATACGGTGAGACTATGGGACGTCAAGACAGGTACCTGTAAGACCATGAGTGGTCACACTAGTTATGTATCAGCTGTGGCTATATCCAGTGATTCAGAGTTCATCGTATCGGGAAGTTAAGATAATACGGTGAGACTATGGGACGTCAAGACAGGTACCTGTAAGACCATGAGTGGTCACACTAGTTATGTATCATCTGTGGCTATATCCAGTGATTCAGAGTTCATCGTATCGGGAAGTTATGATAAGACGGTGAGACTATGGGACGTCAAGACAGGTACCTGTAAGACCATGAGTGGTCACACTAGTTCTGTATGATCTGTGGCTATATCCAGTGATTCAGAGTTCATCGTATCGGGAAGTTAAGATAATACGGTGAGACTATGGGACGTCAAGACAGGTACCTGTAAGACCATGAGTGGTCACACTAGTTATGTATCATCTGTGGCTATATCCAGTGATTCAGAGTTCATCGTATCGGGAAGTTAAGATAATACGGTGAGACTATGGGACGTCAAGACAGGTACCTGTAAGACCATGAGTGGTCACACTAGTTATGTATGATCTGTGGCTATATCCAGTGATTCAGAGTTCATCGTATCGGGAAGTTAAGATAATACGGTGAGACTATGGGACGTCAAGACAGGTACCTGTAAGACCATGAGTGGTCACACTAGTTATGTATCATCTGTGGCTATATCCAGTGATTCAGAGTTCATCGTATCGGGAAGTTATGATAAGACGGTGAGACTATGGGACGTCAAGACAGGTACCTGTAAGACCATGAGTGGTCACACTAGTTCTGTATCATCTGTGGCTATATCCAGTGATTCAGAGTTCATCGTATCGGGAAGTTAAGATAATACGGTGAGACTATGGGACGTCAAGACAGGTACCTGTAAGACCATGAGTGGTCACACTAGTTATGTATCATCTGTGGCTATATCCAGTGATTCAGAGTTCATCGTATCGGGAAGTTAAGATAATACGGTGAGACTATGGGACGTCAAGACAGGTACCTGTAAGACCATGAGTGGTCACACTAGTTATGTATCATCTGTGGCTATATCCAGTGATTCAGAGTTCATCGTATCGGGAAGTTAAGATTATACGGTGAGACTATGGGACGTCAAGACAGGTACCTGTAAGACCATGAGTGGTCACACTAGTTCTGTATCATCTGTGGCTATATCCAGTGATTCAGAGTTCATCGTATCGGGAAGTTAAGATTATACGGTGAGACTATGGGACGTCAAGACAGGTACCTGTAAGACCATGAGTGGTCACACTAGTTCTGTATTATCTGTGGCTATATCCAGTGATTCAGAGTTCATCGTATCGGGAAGTAGAGATAATACGGTGAGACTATGGGACGTCAAGACAGGTACCTGTAAGACCATGAGTGGTCACACTAGTTATGTATCATCTGTGGCTATATCCAGTGATTCAGAGTTCATCGTATCGGGAAGTCATGATAAGACTGTGAGACTATGGGACGTCAAGACAGGTACCTGTAAGACCATGAGTGGTCACACTAGTTATGTATCATCTGTGGCTATATCCAGTGATTCAGAGTTCATCGTATCGGGAAGTTAAGATAATACGGTGAGACTATGGGACGTCAAGACAGGTACCTGTAAGACCATGAGTGGTCACACTAGTTATGTATCATCTGTGGCTATATCCAGTGATTCAGAGTTCATCGTATCGGGAAGTTAAGATGAGACGGTGAGACTATGGGACGTCAAGACAGGTACCTGTAAGACCATGAGTGGTCACACTAGTCATGTATTATCTGTGGCTATATCCAGTGATTCAGAGTTCATCGTATCGGGAAGTTATGATAAGACGGTGAGACTATGGGACGTCAAGACAGGTACCTGTAAGACCATGAGTGGTCACACTAGTTATGTATCATCTGTGGCTA